>CAKAOH010037938.1:15365-115642 GCA_916701665.1 Sebastiscus tertius
CAGCAGCAAACTGCTTCTTGGAAGTTAGTTTAACTGAGCACCTTTTTAATATAGCTATGGCAAATTACTTTGTATTTTCACACACTGTACCAGTATTTTTCTTTATCCCAAAATTATAGTATTATGTGTTTTTTTAAGTTGCCAAACTGAAGAATTATAGAAATTAAATTAGCATTAAGATAAAAACAAGCTTAAACAGTGCACATCAGATCCACATTGAGAAGAAGTGGCAACTGTGGTTCTCGTTGTATTTAATACAATGACAATAAAGCTTTCTATTCTATTAACCATATAAGATCTGTACATTGGGCATGCTAGACTTAAAATCCAACCACTGCAGGGAAATTATATTTGATTTGATTACCCAGGTGTGCTTAATTAACTCCTAAATGTTAATATAATCTATGCAGGTTTTGTGAAAATAACTCTGATTCTGTCAGCAGCTAGGTATTTGTGTAGATCACACATTTATTGTGAAGGGTTGAAGCGGAAGTGTCGTTGTCGTCGCTGCAGTTTGAGCACAAGCGAGCCAAGATGGCGGAATACCTGGCGTCCATTTTTGGGACAGAGAAAGATAAGTAAGTAGTTAACGTTTATTTAGTTAATAGTTAGGCACTTTTTCTTTGCTATATCCGCTAAAGTCCGCTTTGTGTAGTGACACTACGCACGGCGGTGTTTGCGGTCTAAAGCTGGTGACGTTACTGCGGTTTAACAGACTAACTGCTAAGCTAATGCTAACATGCTAGCTACCGTTTGTAAAATACCGCGCCGCGCATGCTAACTGTTAGCCTCCTGATGCTAACTGCTAGCCTCCTGTAACATCTGGTGCTGAGCAGTGTGGGATGATCAGAACATAACTATCACAACGAGTTACTTTTACTGAATTAAAGTTGAATCACGTTACTTATTAAACACTAGTTAAAGTGATACATTAACTATCATCTAGCTTTGAGGTAGCTTTAACTACTGAATGAAACCTATAGCAGCCTTTGTTACACTGATTACACTGATGCTTAACGAAGCAAGCTGCTCACTCTCTTATCACGCCCATTTTTAGTCTAAGACTGTCCAAAATATTAGTAAAAATGAACAACTCTCCCAAATCCCCAAATTACAGTGCTAAAAAAACCCTCCAATTTGTGATATCACCAAGTATAAAGTCTGTAACTGCTCCATAGACAATGAATTGGGGGAACATGTTTTAGATGACACTGAAAGCACCCCAAACCTTAACCATTTAATCTCTTCGTGTTATCTGTCATTTTGGGAAGTAAATTCAAAGTAATGTTAATGAATGGGAGCAGGTGTATCTACCACTTCCCAATGCATCCATTAAGGGTTTGAGATGGTACATAAAAACACATTAAATCAGAGGAATGCAAGCATAGGCTGTATTACACACTTGGTTTATTCATCAACCATTTCTTTTAATTTTGTTTAATGATGCTGTTTTGGCGAAAACAAGTAAATTGATTATTTGGTAACTACTTCTACCTCCTACCAGTAAAGAAAGAGTCTGAAAGACATTCAAATCAGGCAGTAAAAAATATAAAAATATTAGTAAACATGTACAACTCTCCCAAATCTTAAAACTACAGTGCCAAAAAAACCCTCCAGTTTGTGATATCACCAAGTATAATGTCTGGAGCTGCTCCATAGACAATGAATTGGGTGAAACATGTTGTAGATGGCACTGAAAGCACCCAGAGGAATCTGAGCATATTGTGGGTCCACATTAAATAAGTCTCCCATTCATTGTCTATGGAGCAGCACCAGACAGACTTACTTCTCTGGTTTGTGGCTTTGAGAAAGAGTAGCTGAAGTTCACAAATATATTGATCGATCTTATCTAGGTCATGGAATTCTTAATTTTGGTGTTGTTCCCCAACCTTAACCATTTAATCTCTTCTTGTTACTTGTCGTTTTGGGAAGTAAATTCAAAGTAATGTTAATGAATGGGAGCAGGTGTATTTCCACTTCTCAGTGCATCCATTAAGAATTTAAGATTGTACATAAAAAACACATTAAATCAGAGGAATGCAAGTATAGGCTGTATTACACACTTGGTTTATTCATCAACCATTTCTTTTAATTTTGCTTAATGATGCTGTTTTGGCGAAAACAAGTAAATTGATTATTTGGTAACTACTTCTAGTCCCGACCAGTGAGGAAAGAGTCTGGAAGACATTCAAATCAGGCAGTAAAAAACATAAATACCCACAGTTGTACATGTTTCAGCATCATCAAGGTAACGTGATATGTTGCTGCAAAGTGCTGTCCCATTATACCATTTCAAGCCCTTGCAGTCTCTCACACTCTTAATAAAAGTGATGTTTTTTTTAAGTTTATAATGGTATTGGTCAACCCCTATATAAATGATGATAATTAAGCATATTTTAAAAACATTCACTTTCATTTGATTCACTCTGTGTTTATCTTAATCTCTCTGTGACACAGAATATACATATTGTTTAGTTCAACCCTGCAAATAAAATTTGATAGACACTGAAAAACCTGAAACAATTAGTTGATGAATTGAATAGTAGACGGTTGACAGAAAATTAATTGGCAACTATTTTTATAATCGATTTATTGTTATACTCCTTTTTCAAGCAAATATTAGACAACCCCCTGCAATTTTCAAAAACAGTGACAAACTCCAGAGAATGTTTTTATGTTATCTCATCGTCATTGTTGTCTCTTTTTTTCCTCAGGGTCAACTGCTCTTTTTATTTTAAAATTGGTGCCTGCCGACATGGCGACCGTTGCTCCAGATTACACAACAAGCCAACATTCAGTCAGGTAAGATCATACTTCTTTTGTTCCAAAATGTACTAATATAGGTAAACCGATAAGGGAAAACAATATTCAGGGCTCCTGACTAACTTTTTCTATTGTTTGCTTTGGTGTGCCTAACGTTTTCATTTAGGTGCACCAGCACATCATTATTGCGCCGCAATAATACATTATAAGCATTTGGTCAGTTCCCATAGGCCTACACTGGGGATATCACGATACCAGAAATTTAGTTGTCGATATCAATACCAGTGAAATTCAGGGATGAATCTCTGCATCCCAATAATATATATACACAAAATAAGCACTGAAAACATCTGATTTTTTTCTAAGATATTTTCTTTTAATTATTGATATTTTACAGTTTTCTGTGGTATTGGCACATTTTGTGCTCGGTACCAAAAAAGCTCTGAGGTTTGATATCTAAACATAATGAAAACAAATCATCCCAATAATTAACATTTTTGTGTTTCAGACGATTGCCCTCCTGAACATTTATCGGAACCCTCAGAACAGCGCCCAGTCTGCCGATGGCCTTACCTGTAAGTGTTTCTATATGAGATATATCGATCTATAGAGATAATAGAGATCTGCAGAGTATTCTTTAGGTGTAATAAATGTATTAATTAATTCCTCATATGTTAGTAAAAGCCCTCACTGTTGAAAGGGTGACTCACCAATAGGAATTTGTTTTCAATCAAACCCATTCTGGAAAAGCAAGGACTTGTTTTTATATAGTGTATAACAATCGCTCTAAATATTTGCTAAATATACAACAAGTAGGAAAAAAAGTTCTGTGTATAACACTGGCATTAAGGTACTGTCAGACTGAACTTGGTGAGATAGACAGAGCTGCTTCCTCCTGTTCATTTTCCATGAATGGAGTCCAATACCTTGCATGATGGTATTACAGGTAGTGAAGCGCAGGTTGGTGCTATAGAGGGCAACATGAAATAGTTGTTTTGGTTTTCCTGTTATCATTCTTCCTTATAACCACTAGGTGCCATCAGTGACATGGAGATGCAGGAGCACTATGACGAGTTTTTTGAGGTAAGTTCTGAATGTCTCATGTAGTGCATAATACATTTTCTTTAACTTCTTTTGTGTAAATAATTAACTATATACAGCATGTAGCTGTTGATGACATAATAATAAATGGGCTATTCTTATAAGTACTTTGTTTTAAAATATCAGGAATTAGGGTGGCAGTGCTATTTTGCACATGTTTTTTGTCTAACCTGAGTCCTAAAAACGATTCAGGGAAGAAATAGGCATAAAGTGATAGAAACAAAATAGGGATTCTTCCCCAATCAGATAAGGGGTAATTAATCAAGATCAATCATCCAGATCGATGAAATTCTTCTGCAGAGTACTAAATGATGTGTAACCCATCTGACCTTGGCTATATTGCATTGTTTACACATTGTTCAGAACAAATTTGATTGTCTTGCTTGTCTTTGACCTCAGACATCAAAGAATCCGTCACAAATAAAGACACTGTACACAGAAAATACATGTTTCATTTTTGTGTTTCTGGATTTGTCTAAGTTTGTGATGTGTTCATTGAATAATACATGTCACAAAGAGACGATCAAAAGTTGAAGGTGTTGGTAGATAGTTAGAGGAATAGTTTGAAATTTTGGTACATATGATTATTTGCTTTCTGGTGGAGAGTCAGATGAGCAGATTGATACCACTCTTCCATGTATTATAATTATGAACTAGCAGCCGGTTGGCTTAACAGCTAGCTTGGCTTTGTTCAACGATAACAAAACCTGCCTACCAGCGCCTCTAAAGCTCATTAATTAACACGCTTTATCTTGTTTCTTTAAAGCATACAAAAACCAAAGTGTAAAAACAACAATTTGCCATTTTATGGGGGAGTTTTGTACCTATTTTTTGCCTCTGAGCAGTTGGCAGGCAACCAGCGGAGACTCCCAATAGTCCGGTACATAACAGCAAATTGTTGTTTTAGCACCTCGGTTTTTCTATCACTTAAACAAAGGAGATACAGTATAATATAATAAAATAGTGAGCTCTAGAGGTGTTGGTAGGTGGATTTCGTTACCATCTGACAGAGCCAGGCTAGCTGTTTACTCGTTTCCAGTCTTTATGCTAAGCTAAGCTAACTGGCTGTAGCTTCCTACAGACATGAGAGTGGTATCAATCTTCTCATTGAATTCTCCACTAGAAAGCGAGTAAGCGTATTTCATGGCAATGAACACTCAAATACATAATGTTTCTCTCACAGGAGGTCTTCACAGAGATGGAAGAAAAGTATGGAGAAGTGGAGGAGATGAACGTATGTGACAACCTCGGGGACCACCTAGTAGGAAATGTGTATGTGAAGGTGAGTGTCCGGTCTAAAAGCTTCATTCAGTACGTTACCACTACTATGATTCCATGTTTTTTAGCTTGCATCCAGAGCCGGTGATTTTTCAACTACATTCTGTCTCTTGATGGCCCTTTGTAGTTCCGCTATGAAGAGGACGCTGAGAAGGCCGTGATAGACCTGAATAATCGGTGGTTTAATGGACAGCCCATCCATGCTGAGCTCTCTCCCGTCACAGACTTCAGAGAAGCCTGCTGTCGCCAATATGAAATGGGGTGAGTGCTACGTGATAGGATAGAACTTAATTGTAAAAAAACGATGTGCTCATTGAAACACTCAACCATTCATTCTTTAAGATTAATGTTGGACTCTACAAGGAGGAAGTTACACACTGTTTTGACTTTAGCTGGTTTGAGCCAGAGCACGCCATTGCAACAATGACAACAACCTCCCTGCCTCAATAGTCAACCATAAAATAAAAGACAGGATCAATGTCGTTAACAAGCTTGTCATTTTTAGATTAGATAGATTTTATCAGCTGTATCAACATTTATTTTGTGTTATTCAAACTATAAAATAGAACTGAAACATAGTCCCTCAGATATAGAGAGCCTAAGTCACGCCCCTTCCGGTTGTCAAGAGGGCTAGACCAGTAAGAACATTGCAAATAACCTATAAATAACAACAACGCCAAATATTCCCTTTCTTTTAATGTAAAGAAGTACAAGTAACCTACAATCGTAAAACCTTCACAATTAATGAACAATCCATTTACAAAACCAACGATGATCAGCCTAAGGTGTCTCACTGATCTCTCGGCTACAACTAAAAACGGACTGCTGTTTTCTCAAACCTGCCAACACTTCACTTATCTTCTCTGTTCTCATTTGTACAGCAAATTCTTGTAATTTTCTCCATGGTGAGTCTGATAGTGGTGCCAAATATTATACTCCTTGAGCACTGGTGCTGTGAGCACACCAAGTACACTGGCTTCCTATTTACCTCTGTGTAGTAATAGGAACTGGTCCATTGTTCTTGGAAAATGTGAGAATGAGTGTGCCCACTTTAATCCTTTTTGACAAACATTTTCCACCCGCGGCTCTTGTATGAACAGCAGTCTACGTTTGACAGTGTGTGCCATGTAGCCTTTACATAAGCACATAGGATCTACAGTAGTGCATCCAACAAGCTTTTAATTGAAAACAAAATCTGTTATGTCTACTATAGTACATCAATTATTGTATTGTTTTAATATAGGGTTGTAGCACTCACTGGGTGTACAGCTTAAACGATTGAGCAGTGACCTTGATCTTGGTACAGCCCGCTATCATATTTTCAGTGATTTGTAGGTTCCAACCTAAACTCTCTGTTGTTAACAACATCTGTAGTATGTAACACGTCTCTAGCCGCTGTGTGAAACTTGTTCACCATTGACAGTCTTCCACCTAGGATGTGATTTTGCTGTCTTATTCTTCTCTGCTGTAACTGCTTCCCCTCTCTCCACAGGGAATGCACTCGTGGTGGCTTCTGTAACTTCATGCATCTGAAGCCCATCTCGCGTGAACTGAGGAGAGAGCTCTATGGACGTCGGAGGAAGGGGTAAAAAACATATTCATTACTATTTACATTCAGGAACTTAAGTAAACCTGCATGTGTAGTTGGTTCTATAGCCATTCATAATCACTCGTCCTTCACTTCCACAGCCGCCATAGGTCCCGGTCTCGATCGAGAGAGAGGCGATCTCGCTCCAGGGATAGAGGTCGAGGAGGAGGAGGAGGTGGTGGTGGTGGAGGAGGAGGTGGAGGCGGCGGTGGCCGTGACCACGAGAGACGTCGCTCCAGAGACCGAGAGCGTTCAGGACGATTCTGAACAACAAGCCATGACTACTTGTCCTTCCCTCCCAGTATCCATCTTCAGTCTTTTTTTTAAGTTTGTACCCTTCCAGATCTATTCTAGGCCTAATTGAAAGGTACCTGATTTTGAAGCTGTGACAGCATTGATGAACCTGTTTTTTCTTGATTTCTGAAAATGACTTTCACCTCATTAAATTTAACATTTTTACTTAATGTGACTGATTCATGAATTGTACTTATTACATAGCATAAATAATTTCTTATACGCTGCCTACTCCTGATGGAATACAGTAAGACCTAAATGTAAACATGGATCTAACTTGTAGTTTGTTATTCAACTAATTTCATTGCTCAGAGGTCACCGGTTTAAATGGACAGCCTGTTAACTTCATCAGATACAGTTAGCATTCCTGGACTTGAACCTCACACTTAAGACAGAAGGCAGCACAAAGATTAAATTCTGTTGGTCTTAGCAACACAACACTGATGTTTTTTTTCTTGTTAATTTGCACTGAACAAGCCTGGATCGTCTCTACAGCCACAGTTTTTACTTTACACCTGTCCTGAAGGGACTGCGTTTGTTTTACTTTTACATTTGGGTTTTTTTACCGTTTCATAGAGAAATGAGATATTCTCCTGGCTATGGTGACTAATACAGACAAACACTCTGATAAACATAAACCATATAAATATATGAAAGTGAAACAACGGTGCTAAATTGTGATGTATTGATCACTAAGTCTATAGAACATCTGAAGGGTTGATAACCAGCATGTAGACAGACACAGAGCAAACAGTTACAATAAAGTACAATAAAATTCTGAATATGTTACAATAAATAAGCTATGAAAAAGAGCTTGTTATTGTTAGAGTTGAAATTAGCAAAGTAGGAAGAATGCAAATTTTATGCAAGTTTTAAATTGAGATGTGGGTTGGTCCCGTCTGTCCGTGCTGGTATCCGGGCTCGGTTGTGACCTGGCCGCCATGTTGAGATCAGTTGAGGAAATGTCAAGCACCACACACCGGCCAGAGCAAACTTTCTCATTTCACAACTGAACAGTACACTACAAGATGTTTCTTAAAACATTTAAGTGAGAAATAGGCATTACAGTAACAGAATATTTAGTTTGCGAGTGATTGACAGCTGCCTTTGTTGAACGAACAACCAATAGGAACGCTCTCTCTATGTAATGACCTGTGATTGGCCAAAGTTAGATTTTAGCTAGATTTTTTAAAGCCTAAAAACAGCCATGACGAGGAGCAGGAGATTCTGCCTACTGCAGCTTTAAGAAACCTTTAAAAGTCATCCCTACTCCTGATAGTTTTTCACCTTAGGAGCTCTCATAAGGGCTAAGATGCTCCGTGAGTAACTTTCATCTTCACCAGGATCTAGTCTTAACTGGGAAACTTCATAGAAAACATCATAAGAATGTTCTTGGAGTTTCATCACAAGGAGCAACTCTTTGAAGCTTTATGAAAACGGCCCCCAGCACTTGTTCCTTGATTAAAGTCCTCATCTGGCCTGTTGTTGCCACATGTAGTGTCTCAATAGACCAGAGGAGGGCAGTATTGACACACTGCAGAGTCGGTAATAGCATTTATTCTTCATCCAAGTACAACCCGATGCCTTGGCTTTAACACAGTAACCTCATTGCAAATAGGGAAAGAAATATTCCTCATAAAACTAATTGGAGATTCTAAAAGGCTTAATGTGAAAACAGATTAAAGAGGCAAAACACTTAATAACATTTAACTGAGAAGCAATTGTATAAAGCCATCCATCGTCACATCCCCGCATGGCCTCATAATGTGATTATTTTGATTATCATTCATTTAGATGATTATGGTGAACCATTATGTTTTCGGGTCGTCCGTCCGTCTATCAGGTCAATTCTTGTGAACGTCTTATCTCAGGAACGGCTGGAGGGAATTTCTTCAAATTTGACACAAACATCCACTTGGACTCAAGAATGACCTGATTAGATTTTGGTTAGTCAACGGTCAAGGTCATTGTGACCTTTCGTCTATCCCATTCTCGTGAAAGCGATAGCTCAGGAATGAATTAATTTCGTCAGATCTGCCACAAATGTCTGCTTCAGGGATAAACTGGTCAAAGGTTGCTGTGACCTCACAAAACCGTAACTCAAGAATTCATATCCTAATTATGACAATTTCACACAAATGTCTAACAGGATAAAATGATGAAGTGATTTTGGGCAGACATGGATGTAACCAGCAACTTGACTGATTGGCGGAGGCAAATTCTAGTATTGATAGTGATCATTTTTGCATATGTTGCTGATTTTACTCCAGATGGTAGTTTTGAAGATTTAGTGAAATGTTTTATTTCTCATTAGCTCAGTGGCTAAGTAAGGGATAATGTACAGCGAGCAGGTCATTGTTGTGAAAGAAACCCCGACAGAGCGACGGTGGAGGGGTCTCTCATCGCCCTGAAGGGGATTCTTTCACAACAATGACCCATTAGCTGTACATTATCCCGCTTATTACACGGCTACTTACGTAAGAAATCAATAAATTGACACAAAAACGGTCCTCCATGTCATAGCATACATGTTAATCACAAAAATGTTTGTGTTGCCTGTGTGTTTTGTGTCTGTATGAAAATAACTCCAACAAATGATAGCATCATTGATTGTTAAGTTATCTCTTCCATCAAATGAAACCGTTTTTCTCTTTGTAACTGAGAGTCCACTGGTTTACTCTGTTGAGTAATTCCCTGCGTTATATCCTTTCACTTCCAAAAAAGCTGTTTCATGAAGACATTTTGTGACTCTTTCTAGGGAATTAATTTTTCATCGCACCATCATTCCTGATGAGGAAAAAATGGAAAGCGTTTCAAATAACTTAACAGCTCCGATGTCACTGAATATTGACTTCACATGGAGGTGACACTGAACTAGAAACTGTAACCATCAACTTCATTATTAAACAGGGCCGTCCTAAAGGGGTAAACTAGTCATATAGCACAACCAATATAACAGCAGATGGAAAACCACAGACAACACATCATACTGTCCTTGACTGTCCCCTGCACATGGTCATCTGATCTGTCAGCATCAGCGGGGAGAGACGACATCCCAGAGTGACGCTGGTCTCTATCAGTCATCAACACGTGACTGCATTCACAAAAGTAGCCTGGTTAAATGTAGATTTTCAGAAACTATGTCATCAGGCATTTTTGGATGTTATTAAGTTGCGTCCTGAGTGCAATATTCACCTAATGAATGTAAGTCCAATATTCACTCAATTTTAGCTCTGTATTTGGTCTCGACCAACTTAATGAGTGAAACATCTGGCTCTTTAGCTGCTAAATGCTAGCTGCTAACTGTGTCTGTCTGCTGAAACGAGCAGGTCGTTTCTAGAGCTTTTTACTGAAAACAGCTGCCGAAAATAACACTATGAGAGTGAACCAAGAAAACAGTAAAGTTGCGGTATAAAAAACAAAAACAAAGAGCAGAATTGGGTGTTAATTCTCTGTAGGTTTCACTTTCCCTTTCACATTACACAGTCATTTGATCCATTGTTAATATATAAATAATGATTGCAGACATTTTAAATAAAATTAGCAAAACCACAATGGAGAATTACTTAAGTAATGTTCGTACAAGCAGTAAAAAGAGCTCATTGATGAGCCCTCGTCTGGGTCTGGACCCAGGCGGAAATGTTGACCCCATATGAGCCACCTTTTTACTTTATTTTATTTTATTGGTATGTTTTTATTGTTTTTGTCTATTGTTTTATCTGTTTACATTTTACCTTAGTTTTGTCTTTCTTTTGTTCGGCCTCACCGTTTGGCTTGCTGTTTTTATATTGCCTTGTATCCTGCTTTCGCTTTGCTTTGTTTGTCAAAGCACTTTAACTCTGTTTTTAAAGGTGCTATATGTACCTGCTCATAAACAGTAGTCATCTGCTGTGCCCTTGTACTCATAGCTATCCTGTCTCATTTCCTGTGACTGATTATCTCCGCCAAGGCCGAAGGCCAAGGAAGGAGGTTATGTTTTCACTGGCGTTGGGTTATTGGTTTGTCCGTTTGCAGGATTACTCCAAAAGTCTGCGATGGATTTGAATGACATTTTTTGGAGGGGTGTAGTGTGGCACAATGAACAATACATTAGATTTTGGTGCTGATCCGGATCATGATCCGGCTTTGGGAATTTCTTTTAATAATTCTGCTCAGCCTGTGCATTAACACCACAGGCTTTAAGACATGCACAGTGTAACTGATGACGCGTTCATGGCGTGTCACCCTGCCTCTTTCCTTCTGCCTGCAGAGAGAGGGACAGAGAGAGAGGAGGGGAGGGGGAGAGAAGATGGCTTCTCATCAGCTCAATACATTCTTGTACTTATTAACCCACAGTGAGACATTCTTGTACTTATTAACCCACAGTAATAACGGTATCTCTCAGTCTGAAGCCTGGAGGCAAACAGTCCATCAAACTCAGCAGGCAGCTGTTTCTAAACCAGAGGGCTGCTGCTGCTTTTGTTGTGGAAACTATCACGTGATATGTGATGACAATGAGTCACATGAGAGGTGCTTCTGAACTCGTTGTATTTTTTATACAAAGTCATGAAACAATATATCACTTTTGGGTTGATTTTTAGTATAAATGGCAAATCAACAAAATCTCATGTATTCTCATATGTCTTTTAATCTGATATGCAACATAAGTTATAAATACAAAACCACATTTTTGTCTTGCAACCCTTTAAAGTGACACAATGTTTATTCATGACCCCTCGTCATAAGTTGAATAAGGTTTAACCAGTTTAACCAAAGAGTGGTGTTGTCTTTTCAGATCCTTTCATTCATTTAGTTTTAGATTCCTGAAGAGGTGAAACTACAGAATACCACAGTAAAAAAAAAGAGGAAAGTGAAGTAAAGTTGAATCAATACTACTCTAAATTATACACTGTAAAAATATATATTGATATCGTCTCTGATGTCACTTTTGAACAAAATGAAAAACTGAATCATCAAAAGTCAAACTCAAACTGAACAAAGATATTAATATTCAAGCTTTTTATTTCAGTTATATCCCGTACATATCCTCACTGACGTTTACATTAACTGTGTTACACAAGCACATCCCAAGGCCAAGGACGCCTGTGTCCGATATACTGTATAATCACTTAATCTCTATTTGTACCTCAAGCATGCATCCATCCATGTTCACCTCTCAGGTCAAGTTAACCCACTCTTGTTCTGCCCTCTTGATGTACACACTGTCTGTGTTTCTCTGCAGTGAATGAATGTTTTGTGTTTCCTGGTTTTATAATCTGCTATAATTATCACTTACGAAAAAAGGTAAATACAGTCTATTTTTTTCTCATTTGGTCTGTGATCAGGTCTGTTTAGTCCGGATGGACAACTGTTGACATCTGGCAGCTTCTTGACGTAATGACAAAATGAAACCATTTTCAGAATCAACAGGTCATTTAAAGCGTCACAATCGCTGCCAGTGTGTGACCTGTGATTGAAAACAGTGGGTGCGTTTGGAAATTAAATGTGACGCACGTCCAGTCTCAGCCTTTCAATGCTTCCTTTGCCGACTGAGAATAATTGCAAAATTACAGGTTAATTATTTGCCTCAAGTTTGAGGCTTTGAATATTAAGCAGCGTGTAGGCTATTTTAAAAGCTGGAAGTAGAGCCTGAGTTAGTACAATATTTACATCTCAAATGTAGTGGAGTAGAGGTATAAAGTAGAATGAAATAGATGCCCTCAACCTCAAGTCAAGTAAAAAAACCTCAAAAAGGTACTTAGGTGCAGTACTGGAGAAGATTGATACCACTCTCATATTTATATGGTAAACCTAACCTTAACTATTTAAGAACAATGCCTAACTTTAACTATTCTAGGTCAATGCCAAACCTTAACTATTCAAGGTCAATGCCTAACCTTAACTATTCAAGGTCAATGCCTAACCTTAACCATTTGAGAACAATGCCTAACCTTAACTATTCAAGGTCAATGCCTAACCTTAACTATTCAAGGTCAATGCCTAACCTTAACTATTCAAGGTCAATGCCTAACCTTAACCATTTGAGAACAATGCCTAACCTTAACTATTCGAGAACAATGCCTAACCTTAACCATCTTGCAAGAGTTTCCCCCAACTCGCGGGTTCCCTTCTAGACGCAACATTCAAATCAGCCCATGACCCTTTATGCTGAATTCACACAAGAGCAGTGGTGAAGTGTGGCCTGCGGCGAGCTACCATGCAATGTCTTTGAAAACAGCCACTCCTGAGCTCAGCGAGCTGCAGCTGTTTCATTCTGTGGCAAAGTGAGGCCAAACAGTAGTTTAACTTTCAATGGCGAAGTGCGGCCGGAGAGGACCCGTAGCCAATCAGTAAATAGATCCTGTGACATGTTGACCTATGTTACAAAGACTTTCTTCCCGCCTGAAACACATGAATACGCCCTCCGGCCGCAGAAAATTTTTACTATTGCAGCGAGCCGCACTTAGCCCCTGCCTGGTGTGAATTCTGCGTTACACAGGCCTCTCTATCTTTGGACAACACCACATTCAGTTTTCCCATAGCTTTAACACGTCTGCAATGCTTTTATCTCTTCTTCTGCATTTTCCATCCTGGTCTTTCTCACTCCTCCCTCTCCTCAATCCACACATACTCTGGGAAACCACTGAGCCTGACCCTTAATGCTGGCCGACCACTTCAAAAGCACATGCAGCCACTGTTCAAACACTGGCTACATGCAAGAACACACAACCCTCTTTGAACCATATACTGTGTGACATACACACAATATAAACACACTCTCAAAGATATCTCAACAAACAAGTGTTTTTGTCGCTAAAACCTAAAGATGTTGTAGTTTTGTTGCCTAAACCTAGAGAAGCTGTTTTGTTTGTGTTGAAAACATAACGTTTCATGCAGTTTTACAACATGTTAGAACGTCCTTGTTGCTTTTAAGTTTCACTTTTACAAGGTAGTAGGTATAGTAGGCCCCTACTGACCCACATCTATGTGTGAGGTTACATTTCTTTATACAGGATATCACATTTATCACCCCAGTTATGATAAAACATATCAGTTTCAGCACTTCATGACAAAAAGTCTTGACTTGTTAAAAGATTGTACAGTTATTAGAGTACAGTTAGTGTCTAGTTCCTGTTTAGTGTGCATGAAATCGGTTGAGATCCACAGGAAGGGCGTAATAGATGTGCCTGTCAACACTTGCTTGACAGTTCCACACACACACACACACACACACACACACACACACACACACACACTGTGGTGTGAATGACATGTCTCTGGCTAAGTGGCACAAATTGAACCCCATCAGTTTCTAAGCCAGTGCACAGCTACTGGCAGTGACGGAGGACCCTCGTCACTGGGCTGTTGCCTATGGTTATATCACCCAGTGAGACTCGGGCCTCTTGTCCCTCGCTGCCGCTGCCAGTGTCAGTAACAGCCCTGCTGGTAGAGCCCATCACACCTCCCGGCCACCATTATCTAACCCACTGGAGTGGAGTCACTGGGTCATGGCACCTGCCGTCACGACCCCTCGCCTAGAAAGTTACACTTGCGTCAGCGCTCCAAATGGTTCAAACACGGAGCCATTATCATTCCCTCTCCTCTCTGGGAAATCAATAAGGTTGAAAATAGCACAGTTCAGTGTTTAATGATGAAGAATACACCATGTCCAGTGAGCTATACTGAACAATAAACTCTGTGTTCTGTACTGAAATCCCAACGGGTTTGTTCGTGTATATAAAAAAAAAGCTGTGAGAACATTCAGTAGTTTCAGAGCTGCAGAGTGTAAAAGAAAACAGATAAATCAAAATCTTAAAAATGTATGTTATCATTGTAGATGTATTGGTTCCTTGAAGAACAGTGTGGTTGTGCCCTGAGGAGTCATTAAAGGATATAAAGAGAGCTACTTGAAAACAGGTCTTTATTATTTGAGAGAAATGGATGGTTCTCTGAGGAACTATTAAGTTTTCAGCTTTTGATCCTGATGAATGATCCAATTCAAAGCCCAAAACAGGAAACCTTTTCTCTTTCTATATGATCACTCACAGAAAAATGATTCAAAACATTCACATCCTCCCAAAAACAGCCGACATTAAGCACCATAAAGGAAAATGATGTAGTCTACTGTGGTATAGAAGCAAATAAAGGTCATAATAATTTGAATATTATAAGCAATTTAATACCTCTACTGCATACTTCAAATATTATCATGTTGAAATTAAAATAACACTGAATTTGTAGCATTCAAATATCTTACTTAGAAAATTTGCAATCTGATTTTATGTGGCTTGAATTTGTAGTATTTTCTTTTTAATTTACAAGAGACACAGGTAACATGTTTTATACTGCTTGTGAATATAATCCATTTAATCTAATTTCCATGTTTGTATTTTGTATGTTGTTAACACCTTATTTTGAAAACCGGATGTAGTCACATCTGTATCCTTTTGCTGAATTCATCAAATCCATCACTGTCAGCCATACATGTACAGTATACATCCATACTGTCAGCTGGGCTGTTTGAATGCATTTAATGTCGGATGTGTAATGTTTGAATCATGTCTGTTTAGGGCTTCCGTAGTTTATGATCAAATACCTGCAAAACTAATGACATGCCCATCATCCTCAGCTTTACTTTGTGTTAGCATACTAACATCCTAAATTAAAATGGTGACAATGGCAATGGTTTGGAGGTCCTCCCCATATGTAAACATGACTGCATTGATGCTAACTTGATGAATTTAATATTACAGTTCTCCACAGTGACCACTAGAGGGCAGTGAGCACACAATATTTTAAATACACAGATCAACATCTCCTAGAATCAACATAGAGGTAGGAACTGATAATGCTTAAAGGGACCGTTTGTAACTTCTTACATGTATAAATCAATCTGGGTCGGTGTCCCATGCGCGCTCGCGTGTGGCTACGTTGTTCAGACTCAGACTCCAACACAAACTACACAGAAGCACCAAAACCGCTAAGTTCAAAACCAAAAGGTTCTTGATGAATTTGTGTGATGATGCGAAAGGTGTGCTTGGTTCAAATTATGTTTAATGATGAATTTATTTCTGACGTGAAAAGGTGTGTAGCTTGTTCTGAACATTATGTATTTAAGGGTAATAATGATGACGATGGTGTTAATCCAGAGGACAGTGTTTTCTGTGTTCATGTTGTCATGGAGAAGTTGCAGTACATGCGAGAATTGAACCTGCCAAGTAACACGAGAGCAGTCGTGTCTAAATTGCCATTAAAGTTGAGAGAGCGTTGAAGACCCGTTGCACATGATGGAAACATCCAAACACAGAGATCTGTTCAAAAATGGTTGCATTCATTGAAAAACGTGTGAGAATCCTGTCCCACCCTTTATTTGGCAACATTCGGTATATACCATCTGGAACTAGGATGTCAATAGGCTGAAGTCACAGCCAGGAAATATAATCAAAGTAAACGACTTCACCAAAACCATATGGGTTTGAGACCAACTTCTTCTATAAGCTCACAGATGTCCTCACCCAGAAGAAAATGCCTGCAAGTACAGACAACATTGTGACTGAAGGAGATTTGGCAAAACGGTCATACCTGTCAAAGGTACAAATTCCCAGCATAAGGGCTAATGTTGACCTGTTGATTGGCAGCAACACTCCCAAGATGTTGGAAACTCAGGAGGTCATGAACAGCCGTGATGGTGGCCCATATGCTATAAGGACAGAGTTGGGACATTGGTCATTAATGGTCCTTTGCAAGGAAAAGACAGCAGCTTGTAAGCTGAGCTCCCTCTAGCAGTGGTCAACGGGATTTCTGTGTATGGAAGAAATGCTGAATAAGCAATACAACCATGATTTCAATGAGAGAGCCACGGAAGAGGAAGAAATGAAGATTTGGAGAAGATTCTGGTAGAACTGAAAGCTGAGGAAGAGGCTGAGCTCAAACGGAAGAAGAGGAAGAATTGAATATTAATCGCGATAACGATTTTGGCTTCCCACAATTAAATGAGCATGATAGATATCTCAAATCATAGAGATATCTGCAGCAGCCACATGATGGTTGTACGTCGGCACGCAGCGGCACAGTCAGTAACGTCACACACACAACGTGTTGTCGGTGTGGAAGTTCTTCAACGGAAGTGAAGAGGAAACTGCAATTTGTAACAACTGCAAGTCCAAATAAGCCGTGGAGGAACAACCGTAAAACATCTGGCACAACTATCTTAATCAGACTCTTATTATATTGTTATTTATTCCCACGATGCTGCTCAAAGTAATCACAGTGACTGCCTCGTCTGCCGACAAGCTAAAAAGCTCCGTTAATGGAGGTTCCATTGAGCTACCTTCAAGCTCTACTCAGTAAAATGAGTATTGGCCGATGGTAAATTATAACGCTATCATGATGCGTTCAAATGTAATTTTGTAAAATGTAGTTTTTGGCGAGAAACTTGAATAAATCCATTTGTTTGAAGGAGGTGTCTTCACAGCAATATAAAATAGATAATAGAAAGGGAATTATGACCCGTTTAACTTCCTAACACTACCTCTAAGCAGCTTATAATACATCATTATAACTACTAATGCCAAGATTTGTTTTAGTCAAAGCAAATATTTAAATAAAAAATTGCTAAAGTGATTGATTTGATCATGATTATTATTTTGGCCATAACCATGCAGCCCTAGAGGAACGCTGAAGAAGAAGAAGAGGAGGAGAAGGCTGCTCCGCCAGAAGAGGAAAATGCAGGACCTTCAAAGGACGCTAAAGAGGAGATTGATAGCGACTCAGATGACAGCAGCGACGATGAGAAGGAGGTTACTGAGAAGAAGCAGGTCACTAAAAGGAGCCGGTGGGATGTCAGGAGAGGCCAATGACGATGACTTCCAGGTTGTGCCTGTACAAAGCACCAGTAAGAAAGCCGGGATCCTGGATGCAGAGCTGGCCTGATGTCTAAGAAGAGAGTCAGGGACCTGTCAGACTGCTCCGAGGACCAGTGGGAGATACTGGAGTGGTTCCTGGACGATGAACGGAAACACCCGAAGAAGCAGGTGCCGGTCGCCAAGGACGACCTCCGAAAGATCGATTGCGTCAATGCATTAGAGAAATAAGTGACGTTAAAATGAATGCGTAATAAGAACTGAACGCGTTATTATCGTGTTAACTTTGATAGCCCTAATATTTACACAGTATTATAATACTGTATGTCTATTATTAACATGACATTAATATTTCATTTTTTAAGTATCACAGTTATCGTCAATACTGGTATATCACGACGCCCGTCTATCATACACTGTATATGCAATGTACAATATAAGTAGGCCTGGAGGAGATCCTGCAGCATCTTCTTCTTCTTTTTGACCCAACTTTTCTTGTCTTTTTTCTTCTTGTTTGGCTCCTGTATGACCTCAGTTAGCACATACACAGCTGTATGGCGCCATGAAGAGTTACATATGTAAGTAATCTAAGTGGAGAGTGAAAGGGAAACAGATCCACGGTTGTAATCTTGACCTTTTCACTGTCGTATATTCTTGTTAAACGGAGTGAGTAATTTTTCTGTGTAACTGCACCTGGTGAAGGTCACAACAATCTCAGAGCAACTCTGATTCCCGCTCAGAGGACTTTGCCCTTAAGAACATACAGTTTGCTGTCAGAAAAAAGGAGTCCAGGGGATCCTGGGGTTGACTCCTGATAGGAAATGCCTCCTCTAGCCAACAGGAACACAGCACAATGGAGAACATTGTGAGGAATCACAGGGTTATTACGAGACCGTACAGTGGGAGCAGGAGGCGGCGGAGAGGAAGTACATGTCCTGGTTTTCATTTTCTCATTTTGCGTCATTGCTCCGTCAAAATGTATAAATCACAAGCGTGTCATCTCGTGAAACGATAGAGACCCCTGCCGGCTCTCATCTCCTCTCTGCTCCGTGTCCTCTCCAGCTTTTATCATACTGTTCCCTTGCAGTTACACAAGAAAATAAAATGTGATTTTAGCAGACAGAGATAGCGGGAATGAATACAGATTGACAGACAGACAAGCAGAGAGAGTATGTGATTAGATTACTGAATTAGAGAGAAGGAAAGTCAAATGAAAGGAGGGCAAAGCAGCTGTTTGGTCTGATTTCTCTCCTGCGTCACACTCAGGCCCCTCAGGGGGAGCACAGCAGTTTGAAACTAACCTTTGCACTCTGTTGGGAGGGGCAGGGGGATACGGTTTGCATTTGTGTTGGTTGCCAAAATGTGTTTATTGTTCCCCATATTTTCTTACACTGACCCTTACTAGTACTCATGTCTCTGTTTCTGCTCTGATCTCTCTCTGAGCTCCAGATGTCAGCCAAGTGTTGAACTATTTCAGTGCAAAAGACACGCTGGGTTGCTTTGGCCTATTGAAGAACTTTCAGTAAGACCTTTGTTGATAATATGTTTTTAGTTTTTTAATCAAACAGAAATTTGAATTCTCTTTTGTGGAAATATAAACTATAATAATACTGCAGCTGTGCCGATGTTGCACTTGCAAAAAGACATGCTGTCTCATCAAGTTGTCGTCTTTTAATATGGTGATTTTTTAGCTGTCTGGGTAATGTGTTGATCTGGGTGGTGAGCTGTTGCATACAATTCTTGCATGAATAAATACAGTTGTATTGAACTGAAAGAGGGCAGCAGGTTCAAACCCAGCCTATGCAAATTATTCAGTTTGTCAACCTCTGTTTTTTCTAACAAGATACAATTTTCACTCAGTTCATCTCAGAGTTTTCTTTCACAGATCTTGAGGTCAGAGGTCAGAGGTCAAGGGACCCCTTTGAAAATGGCCATGCCAGTTTTTCCTCACCAAAATGTAGCGTAACTTTGAAGCGTTATTTAGTGTTCTTCCGGACAAGCTAACATGACATTGACCAACATTGGTTGGTACTAATGGATTCCTTAAGCTTTTTCTAGGTTCATATGATACCAGTATCTTCACTCTGGCTTTAAGACTGAGCCAGCTACAACCTCCGAAAGACAGAATAGGGGCTGGGCCGACTGTCGGATTGTGAAGAAGTTAATAGTTTATATATTAAAAGATCAATACTTGACATCCGTGTATTGATGCAATATTGCTATGCAAAATATTGCAATACTATGCTGTAAAATGATGGTTGGATACATTTACGAGCACTTTCTTTGCGCTAATAAACAGTGTGAGGAGTGCACATGATCACACAGACTCACAGAAACACAGAAACCCCCGTTGTGCCTCTGAGAGGACGTTGATGCTGATGTGCAGTGAAGGGCAGAGGTGGTGCATTAGATGGAGTGTAGAGCTGCTGTGAGTCAGACTGTGCTGCCGTGTCAGCTCGTCCAGACAGACGCTGCTCTCTGCTTGCTGTGTGTAGGTGTCTCTCGAGGGACAGTCGGGCTTTCCTGTTCCGAAACCCGGAGTTCAGGCCGTGCAGCTTTTCAATACTTCATGACATGCAAGGGGCCGCCTGCCTGGTAACACAGCGGAGCACTTCATCTGAGGGTCACAGTGACTTCAGAATAAAATGTTTTTTTAATCAGACATCCATTAACAGATTATCTCTGGCCCTCACTATTTTGGAATGGTTTGTTACATGATCGCAATAAGCATTTTAGTCTGTTTCAATTACAGTTATAAAGGTTTTTTCGTAGCCAAGCAAAAACTATGTGAGTGTAGGGAGGTGGAGAGAGAGTCTGTAACCATAACTGTGCATATAACATGATTTAGGAGGCGCTGAATTATTTACACAATATTATATGTGTATTATCAACATGATACCAATATTTCATTTTAAAATATCACTGTTATCATCAATACCGGTATATCGCAACAACCCTAAATACAACCATCTGATGGTTGCTCTTTAAGATATCAATGATTTGTATATAGTTTATAGGATTTCATAAAGGTGACTGGATGCAAAACCATTTGATGTAAATGTGATGTGCTTGAACAAAATGTATTAACGTGTGTCCAACAGAAAACTTTTTTCACAGCCTCCTCACAACATGATATAATATTTAGTAGACTTTGCAGACTTTATATTTAATCAGTGAGTCGGCAGTGACTTAGCTAAGTCCTCTTTTCTGTAATACCTACCTCCTGGCTTTCCATGAATTGGGATGGTTGAACTGGTGTCAAAGCTGCAACCATCAAAATTGAGAAAAATCTAATATTCCTTTGATTAATTTTCTTTACTTCATATGTTTATGTAACGTGGACACAAATCAGATTTAGCCAAAAGGCTGATTTTCATCTGCAGCTGTTGGTCAAATTGTTGAATTGAGAACTGTGTGTTCCCAATAGGTTTGCAGCAACTTAAGTCAGTTAGTTAGTCAGTTAGTTAATTAAGCTTCATTCACTCAGGACCTGAGAACAAATCACATCTATTTAAAACATCGCAACAAGACACTTCAGTCACATCACACACACAGACACGCTAAACATAAAAAAACATTTAGAAAAGATTCACAATTATTATATATAAGGGCTGACACAAATGCTTCGAAGCTTCAACTGTTGCCATGGTATTCTACCTCCAAATCACTATTCAAATGCTTTGTTTTTAAAAAATGTTTTTTTTCATATATAAGTATAAAAAAAATTGTATTAATCCCTAAATAGCCCATGAAATAAGGAATAATCCCACAACATTATTTATTATTCATATTCAACATCATTATTATTTGTTATTCTCAGATGGATATCACTGTTTGTTGTAACAAAAGCTTTGAATACCTTCAAATGTTTCCCACCGATGCTTCAAAGCCCAAAAAAAATGGTATTCGTTACAACCCTAATTATTATAATTATTACGACTAAGTTCTACTTACTGGGAGAAAAAGTAAAAAACAAATGTAAGTCTCTTTGGAGAAGCGCCTGCCAAATTAGTTTAACATAACCTCGCTAGCCTTTTTTCCTCTATTTTCCATCAGTCTTTTGAAAATATGTTCTTGGGGTTTCTTCTGAAATTACTAAATTGTTAGCATTAAAAAACAACACACAGTCTTAACTGTTGGTAGTTAACATTAGTTGATGGTAGGAAAATATTCATTGTTTTTTCTTAGAGAAAATTACAAGGTATTTTATTTTATCATCCTGTGCAGTAATAGATACAAAGACCAAGGAAAGAAACCCTCTATGAGAAAACCCAACATGTTTTGAAGCTAGCAGCTAGCTACTTTGGCTCTTTATTGCTCATGCTGTTGTCTGCAGTGGACTTTATAACACGTGCATGGCCACTGACCTTTACAGTATCAGCAGCGTTGTAAATGGCTCTTAATGTTAGTCAGTAACCTTATTCTGTGCCACATTATGAACTCTGTATGAACAGTGTCTCTGCTATCAGTGACCTTGCATACCACAGGTTTACGTAACTGTAACGGTCTCTGTTTTCATAGACGTGTAACATGAGCTCTGACACAGAAGCCTGTAGGCGCCGTGGAGTGTGTGAGTGAGATCAGTCTGCAGCGTGTTGTTGCCTCTCACACAGCTGCTATTAAACACGTTTCTATCAGTTTGTAGCAGCTACATAGGTGGCAGATTGTGTGGTGTTGCAAATCTTAAGAGAATTGACTATATGAATAGTGTGTTAGTGCAGTGGTGGAATGTAACTAAATACATTTACTCATGCACTTAAATACAATTTGAGGTACTTGTACTTTACTAGGGCAGCACAATTAATCAAATATTAATTCTCAATCACGATTTGAGACATTTCCCACAATTAAATGCACATGATTGCATGCAATGTTGATGTTTAAAAATGCGTTCCCGAATGTTGCGGCTGCAATCCGGAGCCGAAGAGTAATATACGATATATTACTTGTTTGGAAAAACAAAATGCACTGAATTCAGGTGTGGAAGAACTTTATTTTAATTATTATTTTAATGCAAAGATTTGTTGATATGCAGTAATGTAGCCTAGCACAACGTGAAAGTGAAAGCCGAGCTCTGATTTAATTTTAGGTAAAAAGTTTTGGTACAATTTTATTTTGCTTGTAGGAGACACATTGTGATGAAGGACCAGTCAGAAGCAAATATTTGTACATTAGCGAAGTGCATTATTATCATACTGTCGGAGATGTGTCGGTGTTTTTGTTCCGCTGCTTCGCATGGAGCAAACACCCGCCCGCCCGCGTGCCCCACTGGCTAGCTCACTCATTTTTAATGAATAGTTTACATGCAAAGATTAACTCAGTCAATATTTATTCAATTTGCAAAATGTGTCCCCTCAAAGGAGCACTATGATGTTGGATTTTACAGGGACTGTGATAAATGTAAATGCATACAAAAATATTTTTTTATGTTTTCTTTATACTAGGACAGTTTTCCTGTAATTAGATAAAAAAAATCATTATATATTGCTTTGCTTACAGTATCGCAATATATCACAATCTATTGATTCGTAACCACGTCCGGAATCTTGTAGCCAAATTCTTGCCAATACACAGCCCTAGTCCATAAACCTTAAATAAAACAGTAAAACACTCACAGAAAACATTTTACTGCACAATGAGTACTTTTACTTCTCCTACTTTAAGTAAATGTTCCTGATAATACTTGCATATATGGGTTTGAATGCAGGACTTCTATTTATGGTAAAAGTGTGTTATTAGTACTTTCACTTAAGTAAAGGATCTGAATTCTTCCACCACTATGCTCGTGTATGTTTTAGTGAATGTGCAAAGGTGTTTGTCGATGTGTTTGTGCCAGATGATTGGAGAGATGCATGTTGTTGTTCTGACTCAGGAGGTTTTCCATTTTGGGATCCCCCGTCCTCCCATCTGTTTTTTTCATCTCTTACGTCAATGCGTCCAGACTGCCACTGAGTGAAAGGGTTTTCCTGCTCGATGCCCCTTGAGAGCTGCTGCCAGCCTCGCTTTATTACTGTAGGCACTTTTACCGGCCGAGCTGGAGAGAAAACTTCAGAGGAAATACTGAATCAACTTCCTGACTAATCCCCCCAACTTCCTTGTCTTCTTTGTTAGGGCCCTCATTTTCCAAACGGCCGTCTGTCCAGTTACATAGTACACTAACTTGTAATGTTTTCCCTTCCAGTGAAACGGCAAAAAAATGAACATAAGATCATGGCGTCAACAGGATGTGCGCTCACTTCCTTTGAACAAAGTGCTTGTTCCTGTCATTGGACTTGAGGTCATGCAATAACTTTGTGCAACAGAGAGACGGGAAATCACTGATACATACAACCGAGCAGCTTTGACGCGTGGGTCGGGTCTCGTAAATGAACGGCGACACGGCCGAGCAGAGGATTTACATAGTGAAAGAGGATCTGAGAATGTGACACAGAAAATAACAGCAGTGGACAAATGGGAAAGAAAATAAAGAGCAAAAACGGAGCAAGAGGCGCAAATCTCTCAGACTGTTAATTACCTCGACGAATTCAACAGACAACCTCGACAGAGCCTCATGACTGTTGTGCTGGAACAGAATATTGCTTCTTGTCTCGAACAATCTGCTCTACTAGTGCCAACCCCTGCCCTCGTACTCAACCCATTTCGCTGCCCTCTGTGCAGTTGTGCAAACACACATGACCCACTTAGAGAAGCTCACCCACTCTCGCTCTGTCACACACACACACACACACACATACACAAGCTCTCTACATCTTGTATAACCCAACAGTTTTGAGGAATGAAAGACCGACTTGTAAACATCTTGCAGACTGTTGGCTGTATTGTGGAGCTGGAGTAGCTGACGTCAGTGCAGGCTGATGACTTCATGTGTCCCCTGCAGGCTGGGGAGGTGACGGACAGAAAGACAGACCGACAGACAGAAAGGTGACACAGATAAACAAACAAGCTGCCTCTAGACTCGTTGAGAGGAGAGCGCGAGGCAGCAGTTTTGACCTATAACCTGCAGAAAAAAAGTGGCAGTTTATGTGCATGTGTGTTCATATTGGAACGGGCAAATGCCCATTGTTGCGTTATTAATGTTGTTAAGTGCTTAAATGCAACATTACATTACGAGTCAGCTGCACGACGAGGACGAGGATGCATGTGCCCATTTCAGTGTGTGTGTGTGTGTTCAGATGAGACCTAATTAATGTTGTAAAATGTCGGCCTCCTTAGGATCTCTATTAACCTTTTCTAAAACGTTATGTGCATAGTTCTAATGCACAGAACTTTGTTTTAAATCGTACTGGAGATCCCGCTCAGTACAACATTTTGGTCACAACTCTTTAATAACCAAATTTCAGGGGATTCTTCTGAAAATTTGGAAATAAATTAAATAAAAAAAAATGATATCTGCAAACATATTATCAGACTTTTGAATGCAAATATTGATATCAGCATCAGCTTAAAAATCTATTAAATTAAATTCTGTGTTTATATACTATATACATTATATACTGAAATTAATTAATGAATTCCTGTTTCAGTTTTGACCAATTTGTTGCTGCATTAAAAAGGTTTACACTTGAATTTTAATTCCTGTTAATTTTGAAGATATTTTTGTCAAGTTGTTGGTGTACGATTTATTATTTTAATAATAAATAACAATTAACTAAATGCATGTTATGTTAGGCATACAAGCATACAGCTTATTAACTAAACACTGGTATCGGATCGGTACTCGGTATCGGCCGATACCCAAAGCCCAGGTATCGTTATCGCTATCGAGACTGAAAAAGTCGGATCGGTGCATCCCTACAAATTTCATGGCAATCTATCAAACAGTTGTAAAGACGTTTCTCTCAAAATCACAAATGTCTACCTCATGGTAGCGCCAGAGTAAAAGTCAGCTGGATCACAAAAGTCATCCGGATTCATCGTCATGGAAAGATGAATGTTATGGCAATATTCCAATACATGTTGCGGTATTTCAGTCTGGACCAAAGAAGTGGTGGACTGATCAACTGACAGACCGTCTAGAGCCACTGGGCTGGCATGGCTAAAAAAGGAAATATAAAGGGAGGCTTTAAGGGAAAAATCAAGAGCTTAAAAGGTTATAAAGAGATTCAGTTATAATCCTTATTAAAGGATCTCCTCTTAGAAAAGTCTCAATAACTAAACTCGGGCCTCTTTGTGGTACGGGAAGGAGTCGGGAGCAGTGGGTGATTCCCTGCGTTGGTGATACCCAGGATAGCCATGAAACCCACCTGCAACGTGTGGTCACATAGCAACAAAGTAGTAGCATTATCTCTGGTAACACAAGCCAAGTGTAAGAGGAGCTGGAGGCCCAGGAGTCAGGCTCAGTGACGCACCCACCATCTGACTTCAAGTCCTCTAAGTTTCCACAGAGACACAACTTCTGACACTCCTGTGTCATGATACGACCACGTGGTGCAACGAGGCACTGTGACTCCTCTCTCTGATCATTGTTCCTCTTATGATCCGTCATTTCTCTTATGCATGTTGTTCAAAGTTCAAAGAGATGAAACACTGCGGTTAGAGATTAGACAAGGAGGGTTTTTACTGAACAGCAGGGAAAATTATAAAAATGCAGTGATTCACATGATATACAGACACGCAACTCTACTGCAGCTCTACTGCAGCCAGTCCAGCTCCATTTGTACTTTTTGAGAAGAGAGCATGTGGAGTTGAAGGAGAAGGCTGGCAATATTCAAAATTGGCCGGTCGTCCACCACTTTGGTCCAGATTGAAATATCTCATATCAACTGTTAGATGGATTGCCATGAAATTTTGCACAAACAGTCATGGTTCCCAGACAATGAAACATACTGTCCTTTACTGTCTAGTGCCACCGTGACCAGTGTTCTCTGCTCTGAAACGCCGGGGGCGTGTACACTGAAGGTTTTTAAAGCGCGCCTAATTGCGGTTGAGGGTGGATTATGTAAAGTACAGTACGTACAGTTACATTATAACACTGGCTGTCGCACACTGCTGCAGGCTACTTTTTTTATTGACAGCATGGGAACCAGAGACTTCCGCCGGCCGAGCTAGCTAACTTCTGGTTTAGCTCGATGCTAACTTGAATGGGGATACAACAATTCAATCGTGAGGCTCCAAATCGATCAAATTGTGATGGAGAAACGAGTCATTTCGCGGTGGTTGTGGTGCTCAAAACAATTTATTTTACAGCAGTGTTGTAACTCGCGATTAAGCGGGAGAACCACTGATGCTATGTGCTTCTATAGTGTTAAGGGAGAGGTTATGCTAAAGATGGCTCCAGTGCGTCATCAAGCCATGATGTCAGGTCGTTTAAGGCCCAATCAAAAAAATCCTGAATGCAAAAATGGATAAAAACAGTTTAAGCACTTATTTTCTAACATGTTCAATGTCTTTAGAAACATATTTCTGATTTTACTTTACCCAGACTTTATGCATGTCTTTGGACTTTGGGAGGAAGCCGGAGAACCCAGAGAAAACCCTCGCTAACATGCGAAGAACATGCAAACTACCACATAGAAGGGCCCCAGGCCAGATTTGAACCTGCTACCCTGAGGCAACAGTGCTAACCACTGCACCACCGTGCAGCCCTGAATCTAACCCAATCTAAGCATTTCAGAGCAATGGACTGCTGTAAAGCGCCCGGGAGCAACTTGGGGTTCAGTGTCTCGCTCAGGGACACTTCGACAAAAAGACTATTGGCAGCCTTGTTCTTCAACTCTCCATGTCCCTCTTGCTCTCTTCTCAAAAAGTAAAAATGCTATAGTGGTTGCAGACAATGGTTGATTTAAATGCATTGTTGGTTTGGACGCTTTTCATTTGTTGGAGACGGGTTGAGAGTCTAATTCAACACACACACACAGCTGCTTAGTGAGCGCAGCATGAGCGAGTAGAGGAATGTAATGCTTACACTGGAATGCTCACACAGACTCCAAAGCCTGCTGTACAATATTAACGGAGCCCAAAGTGCGTCATAGCTCTCACAGCTGACACTCTGTGTGTGTGTGACTAAGTGTGTATCTGTGTTATGTGCTTCCATTTAATCTCTCTCTCTCGCTACTGTAGTGCCACACCAGTCTTGTCCTGATGTACGAGCCTCCAAATCAAATGTCCTGGGTGGTGTCGCCACAGTGAAGGAACAATGGCAACACCTTAATGTTACCTAACCTAATAAGCAGTGTGCGTGCTATGTGGAAGATTAGTGATGTGAATGGATCATGAGAGTGAAACCAATTAGTTGTATGGTCTCATCCAAGACACAATAGCTTCTAGTTGTTTTAAACGTGGGTGATGAGAACATTAACTGTCAACTCCCACATCATATTTTAAAGGTTAGTTTCTCGTTCTCTGAAATGACCAGTCACAGGTTATTTCAGAGAGAGCATTCCTATTGGCTGTGCTCCTGCTGGTGGGCGGTGCTTGGTATTTCCTCAACTTATCTCAACATGGCTGCTGGGTCACAAACTTTATTATTTTACAGCTAAACAGTACACTACACGATCATTCTGAAAATTATTTGAGGCAAGAAATAGACATTACAGTAACAGAATATTGATTCATATTTGATCAGCGCTGCCTAGTTTGACTGTTTAGTCGGAGTTCGCAAGTGACAGCTGATCAGAGACGGCAAGGCTCCAGCTCGGCTCTGATTGGTTGTTTTCCTCCGGTCTGTGATATCTTGCAGATGACATTAGGAGCATCGGAGGACACAGAGGCACATGCTTTTTTTTCAGATTACCCGTCTCATGCATTACTGTCAGGATATAGTGACCGTTTTATAAAAATATCAGTTACCATGAGGACACAGAAGTCGCGTTATTATTTTTTTTTAAGCTGACTGTAATATATTCTGGACTATTTAACTGTGTTTTGTCCCCCCCCCAAAAAAGAAGGAAAACAATTCATTATAATGGAAGAAATGTTGTATCCTACACTAAAATTGCATATAATCGTATTGAAATTAATAAATAAATGCTCAGAAAATTGTACAGAGTTTGGTTTTGTGGCTAGTGTAAAAAATAAACTTACCTGGGAGTAGTTCTGCTGGAGGTAATTTTTGTGACCTCAGTATTTCTAAAATCCTGACTACAGCCCTGGCCATCTAAGTAACCTTGGCAGCAGTAGTGATTACTAATGCTTTGTTCCAACTCCAACGCCATGATGCTGCCCCGTTACAGTCGTTAGCTGTGTCCTAATTCTGGGTATGGGCGTGTGGATGTAAAGGCCAGATTGAACCTGCACCTTCTCCTCAAATGAGACACTCAAGCTTCAGAAACCAAAACTACTTTGTGTGTTCATCATCAACAAGTGAACCCAAGAGTACTATATCACGAGAAAGTTGCCCTCAAACACCTGACAAAGTGATGCAGTGAAAACAAGCTTCCTGATGCGTGACAGTGGGAGCTGGGATGTTTTTCAACACATGACAGAGTGCAAAAGGTTAAACTATAAAACGTCTATTACTCTGTAACGCCATGTGATTAACAGCATGTCCAGGCTGTTAACAAAAAACAAACCGGAGAGATCTTTCCTTGCCTTTGTTGTTCACTTCCTCCAGTGGTCCCATGAGCTCAAGTCGAGTTAGTTTTATTACAGCCATAGGCGCCTGAGCAATGGGGAAAGTGGAGCAAATGCATCCCCGTTATGCAGTTAGGGGGAGCAAAGTTAGTCTTTTTTAAAAAATAAACTTATCATCATACAGTCCCTGTAATCATATATCAATGATCATTTTACTATTTTCAGCAACTGACAAAAAAGAGTAATAAAGTAATGAACACATTTTTGGACCACCCCTTTGAGTTGGTTCGAACCCGTCGCTGATCATTTGCCGCAGCATGCTTTAGCTGTCAATCAGTCTGTCAATCCACACAGGAGTCTGGCTGTTTACAAAGTTAAGAAACAAGAATTTAGCTTCACTGCGATCATGAACTGGACATAGAACATAGGAAAAGATAGGCTAGCGTATGAATCTGCTCGGCCCGCTGACTCCAGCCGAACTTTAAATTAAAAGTAGGACTGTCGCTGAAGTGCCGAACCGGTTTGCGAGTCAACATTTGCCAGCCAGCCCAGCTAACGTTAGCTCGCTGATCTTACAGGATTCGACTAGGGAGATGGGACGTTCGCGAAGGAGTCGAATCAAAGAGTCGACTCTTTTAAGTGTAACGTGGCTATTAATATTTTGCATTACTGTAGCCTCACTGGTTTTATTATTTGAGATGTAGTGGAGCATTAATCCAAGAGGTTAGTGGTGTAGAAATGCAGGAAATTTGTTTTGAATTACAATTTTCTTCTTGGGGACCCCCCCATGTATCCTTCCAAGTACGCTCCCTCATATTCTTAGACCCTCGATTTGGTTAAAGGGGACCTATTATGCTTTTCCTTATTTTCTGTCATACATGTAGCGTCAAATAATGAGGTAAACGTATGTAAAAGTATTTCCTGTTTGCAAAAACACCCGGCTTCAGAAAGGCTTTTCACAGTTGTGAACACTGTTTCCAACGTTTTTTTTTTTTTTTTACTTTGGCTACAGGCTGGCGGAAGATTGTGCCGGATTTCTTTATATGGTCATCTGCTCCAGCTAAAGCGTGTCCACGAAGTACAGACACTAAGTTAAAATGAGATATTTACCAGTGAATGAGCTAAAACGTGTGGTTAATATGTACCATGCTATTTTGTACTTGACGATACGTGTCTTTAAATGTGCAATAACTTGGGAGCAGCGGAAACGAGCTGTGAAAACAACATTAAAGTGTCTTGAACTTGTTAGCAAACAGCTTATTTACACATCCAGCAGTAATGGAATAACTTTATCATTCATATTGAGATTGCGTTTGTGGCCACCTGATGGATTTAAGTCCAATACTCTCCTTCTTTTAACTCGGTTTTTGGTCTCTACCAACTCCTGAGGGAAATATCTGTCTCTTTAGCTGCTATATGCTCCCCTATGTTCACCAGCTAGTCCACTGCTACTGTAATGTTGTTTTGAAATAAAACAAAACAAAACTAAAAGGTTATGCCGTTCCCAGATGGATCAGTGAGCTGATTGATGTAGCAGCATAAAGTTGTGTCGAGCACTTCCGAAAGTTGTTTATTTACTTTGCTCTGAACGTCCACGAGTTCCTCAAATCCTGTGGTATTCATGCTTGTCGTCCTGCCAGAGGGTTTGATTATTGGCAGTGACGCATGTGTACGGTTTCTCACTCACGTACACACAGTTAGGGTGCTAATCTCATTGTGAGGGGAGTGATCCAAAAGCCCACTACAGAGGCTTCCTATTTCTGGTTGTGTTTTTATGTGCTGTACATCAGTGGGTTTATGTGTACTGTGTCTGTGCTGCAATAGTTTCTCATGCAACAGTTCTCTGATACATAATTGACCTTATAAGTCAGTTAAATTTCCCTTCTGTCATCAAACATTAACTTCCTCTCTAATCGGCAGCTGATCATTGTGAGGGGAAGTTATTTTTTAAATTTCCACAGTCACACCTTTCTTCCCAGCATCTGCTTTTTTTTTTTTTTTTTTTACTAATCTTCTGTCTCTTCTGCTTTTGTCCACACAAATAGATTCTGGAAAACCTCTCTGCTCAATGCACTTTCACTTTTGATAACCGAGTTACTTATTCAAAACACTCTGAATGTTTTATGGCGAGCTGTCTCTGTGTGGAACCTTGGATTCGTTTCACTTCCTGTGTGTGTGTGTGTGTGTGTGTGTGTGTGTGTGGGAGAGAGCAGAGGGTGAGATAGGATAGGTCTATCCAAGTCACACTTGTGTGCGTAATAGTCCTGTCCAAATCCCAAACTGCTTTGCAATTTCCATTTTACTCTGAGTTCAGGATGGAAACTTTTCTCCTAGAGGTGGACGTTCATTTACCAAAGGACTGTAAATGAGAGTATTATTCTCTTTCTTATTGGCAACCAATCCCATGACAAACCAACTATGAATTGATCTTACTAACAAGTATCGTCTGTATATCCAAAGCCTGATGTACCTTAATACTCTGTGCCACAGACCTCCATTGTTGTCCAAAAACACATAAATGAGCCACACTGTTACACTAAAGACTTTGTTCCTTCATTACAATAAACTAGGGCTGTCTAAGTTAACGCGCTAACGCAAATTCCTTTTAACTAGGGTTGTCAATCGATTAAAATATATAATTGCGATTAATCGCAAACTAATCACACATTTTTTATCTGTTCAAAATGTATCTTTAAAGGGACATTTGACATTTTCATTCACATATCTTGAGGTCAGAGGTCAGAAAATGGCCATGACAGTTTTTTCATGGCCATTTTCAAAGGGGTGCCTTGACCTCTGACCTCAACATATGTGAAAGAAAATGGGTTCTATGTAGACTTGCTGCGGTTTTTAGTGTTACCGGTGTTACACGGTGGTCGGGCACACACTAATTACATTACGTACACACTAATTACATTACGTACCCTACGCCACCACCGTCGTTTTGCTTTCTTTACAGAAATAAAGCCCATTTAGTTCATTTTCATGTATCAGCGCCATGTTATCAATACATAGTCGGATGACGGACACTGAAAACTGACAGTGAATGCTCCATACCGTCTCAACTCAGAGTAGCAAGTGTCATATTTTCGACACAGGGTACGAGAGAGAGTTGACAAAACGATGGTGGAGGATTGTTGTCGAAGCAAAAACCAAAAGCACTTACAGTATTTGGCAATATTTCAGATTTAAATCCAATGCTATAAGGGAACCAGAACATTAATGAGGTAATCACAGAGGATGGAGCGGTCATAGCCGGTGCGCACGGGGGAGCGGCGCCGTGTGGAAACCTGTGGCCCCACAGCGAAAGTTCGACCGGAGAGGTCAGACACATAACCACCCGACGTTAAAGATCATAGTAAGCGCGCTACACATATTGACCGCCATCTTTTCATGTAAAATGTCCTGTGTAATCTGTAACTACGGTGTTGTCACAAGTTTATTAACCGGTGGGAAAATTTCCTCACTGTCACATCCCTATTTCTTTTGGTACTCACGAGTCTCCCCTTCACAGACATGCCCACTTTATAATAATCACATGCAGTTTGGGGCAAGTCATAGTCAAGTCAGCACACTGACACACTGACAGCTGTTGTTGCCTGTTGGGCTGCAGTTTGCCATGTTATAATTTGAGCATATGTCTTACGCTAGATGCAGTACCTGTGAGGGTCTCTGGGCAATATTTGTAGTTTTTTTGTTGTTAATTAATTTCCAATAATAAATATGTACATACATTTGCATAAAGCAAGCATATTTGCCCACTCTCATGTTGATAAGAGTATTAAATACTTGACAAATCTCCCTTTAAGGTACATTTTGAACAGAAAAAGAATGTGTGATCTATTTGCGATTAGTTGCGATTAACTATAAACAATCATGCGATTAATCGCGATTAAATATTTTAAGCCTACAATGAGCCCTACAATGAACACAAGTTTATTTTAATTCAATCCCACATACAATGTCCTGCTGCTGTAAATATTTAATAGTACCAAATGTGTATTCATCGACAGGTGAAAATAGTCCCCAATAAAAGCACGGTTTACTCTTGTTTGAGTAAAGTTTTCTAAAAACTACAGTGATAGCTGTCTTGGGAAATTACAGAGCATTTAAAAAAAAAAAAAAAAAAAAATTATATATCTGTGAACAGTTTTTTTAAGGTTTATGTGTTTAGTAGGAATGAATGGGCTTGGGGCTGAGTGCTGAAGACAGGCACAGGAAGTCGTAAAGTAGTTTTGAAGTACTTTTAACCACTACACTTCCCCCTCCTGTGTGTCTCTGCACTTGGTGACCCACACAGAACTATCCCAACCCTCAAGCTCAGTTTACAAGCACAGAAACACAACAAACAAGCTATAAACAGAATTGGCTCCATATAGCTGTCGCTGAGATTAATACTGGATATGCAGCAGACAAACACTGTCGTTCAAGGACAGTTCAGGAAGCCCCAGTGGAAGTACAGTGGGAAGGATCATCTTTGCCATGTGATTACATAAACAAACCGCATATCAACTCACTCCAAGTGTGTTAACTGCAGCCTCTGAAAGTCACAACACAGTTACTGATATGCATTAAAAACTTCTCAGTCACTTCTCTAAATTGGTTTCAGACTGTGACTTGTTTTAGAAGTCCAAAATTCCCCGTGAGAATAAATGTTCCTTGTGGAGTGCCACAAGACTCAAATCTAGGCCCACTACTCTTTATATGCTACTATTATTATCATGCACAAGTCATTATTCATTTTCATTGTTACATGGACAACATCCAACTACATTTAGTGATTGCTTAGAAAAATCCTCTCCATTTGATTACTTAAAACCTGCATCTGTGACATTTATGTGTAAAATTTGTTTTACTGTTGGTATTCCACAATATATCACACGTAATTGTTGGTTCAAGGAAGCAAAAAGATGAAAAAACAAAACACAACAGATCGTTGCTTTCTTCTCTATGCAGAAACATTTACATCGAATTTGTTACAAGAAGACTGATCACTGTACTGCAATATTAACTAATTCACAAAGCTGCTGTCAGAGTTTTAACAGAAGCAAATAAAAGAGCTCAGCTCGTGTTACACATCACAGTGTAATATGAGCAGTTTGCATACGATATAAGTGGGGAAAAAACTACTCCCTAGAGTTTTAGTTGTGAATAGAAATAACAAAGGGACTTCACACCTGGTTTCGGTTCACGGCTCAACTTTCTCAGCTTTTGAAAGAGCTCCTCTGTTAAAACTACAACCTGAACAATACAGGATTTTTGAGGCAGATTCCGATATCAATATTTCAATTTAAAAATCGGACAATAATATATTAGCCTATAGCCATTTAAAAACAAACTGTGGCCATGATCTGTACAGATATGTTATGTTGAAAAATAAGCACGTCACAACTTACCTCTTATTACTTATTGGTCCATATACAGTACACTGGAAACCAATAATGACATATCTGCGATATGCTAATATCGGCTGATATAGCGGTCCAACTTATGGGTCCAGCTCCGTTAAATGTCTGCATTGTTTCTTAACTTAACTTTTTCTTAGCAGTTTTCCGTTGCATCCTGTTGAGTTTGATGTACACTAGGCATTTGAATTTTGGAAATAAACAAATAACGACGAAATAAACAATTAATGGTACAGACACCCTTTAAGTACCGGTACCTGCAGTGGCTTCCAGTTATTGAAAAGAACAGAAATATTACCTACTGTATATCTTCTGTGTCTTATGTAATGTGCGTTTTTGTTCTGTTTTGTTTTTATGTATTGTGGTAGTTTCCCTGCATACAAAAGTACAATAAGCTCTCACATTCAGTAGTGATTCACCTATGTATCGTGATTTTTTTCTTTTTAATGCCCGAATCTACATACTGTATTTGTTTAATTTGAGTCTATGTGGAGGTAGAAGGAAGTTATCGCTTTTATTGTTGTAGTCAGAGTAATGTGACGTCATATCCGTTCTGTATCTGCGAGCAGAAACCGGTAGATACAACAAAGCAGAAAACGGCGACGGGTCCGCATGGATACGACCTGCACTCTCATATATTAAATCCAAGGTGGTAAACACTACACATACAGTAAAGTATTTTAACACTTTGGGTTTCACACATTGCCTGGAAAAGCAGAGCTAGGCATCACGGCTGAAGCTGCATGCTCACTCTGTCATGTACAGGTAACGTTATCGTATTGCGGTAACGTGCGGTCAAGCCAGCCGTCACTCTCATCTCCGTGGTCAAATCAGCTGACGCTACGACTGTAGAGCACCCATATACTGACATTTATGTTAAATGCATTCAAACGGCCCGATTGAGTTGATGGACCGTGGATGCATAAAGAAAACGGAGCTGACGGCAGAGCTAGCGACGGACTTAGCAAAGTTAGCGGAAGTATATACACGTGACTACGTCCGGTTTTCAAAATAAAATGTTAACCAAGGGAACTGCATATACAAAATACATACATGGAAATAAGATTGATTAGATTATATTCATGAGGAGTACAAAACATTACATGTCCCTTATAAATTAAAACAAAAATACCACTCATTTGTGAGAGAAATGTCTTCGTCCCAGCCCTACTGTTTAATGTCAACACGCTGAGCTGAATTTCATGCATGAAATATACTACAACAATAACAACACACACATGTGCATACATCTATAAATCAGATGGTCACACAGTGTTGTTGAAAGCGTCTTACAGAAAGCTCATTGGTTAATAAAAGGTCACGTCCGCAGCAGGCAGCAGCTGATGACTGATATGTTTGTGGCGGCTGTATGTCAAACGCGTGGCATTCCTTTTGTGTTGAATCCTCACTAGCAACTGCCCGAGGGTCATATGCCAAATGCCAAGGCATATGTTAAATGTGTGTATGTGTCAGTGAAGTGGCCCATCACAGTGTAAATCTGTACATGTGGCGAGCATTAGATCAACACACTTGTAAATTTGGAACATGCTGTAATCCTGCAGGGATTTAAATGGAGTTTCTATTCTTTGTCATGTCTAACTGGAGATAACGAGCAAGCAGCACAGAGGAGAGCAGCAGAGTTCACTTGGCTCACGGATGGTTTGGCTTCTCATTTTGCTATTGCGTCACTTGACTCCCGCATAGCCTTTCCTGTCGGCCGTCAGACACCTGTCCATTCTCAGTTTTATGAATAACTGGCCAGCAGGAGGGTCATGGGGTCCAATGCATCATCACTCTGCATCACAGCATTATCATATGGTGCCAGTGCATCATCAGTCAGCCTCGTCATCAGTTAGTAGAAGAGGATGAGGCATAATTAAAAGTGTTTTGTCGGAGCGTCTTGGTAGCAGAGTAGTTACAGCGCATGCCATATAACCGTAACATCCTGGGTTCTATCCCCCTCTCTCTCTCATTTCTATCTAATATTCCTCTCTCATGCAATTATTTTGTCCTGCAAAATGCAAGTATTTTCTGCTCCTGTATAGTTCGTAGTTTTAGTTTTTTATATTCATTATAAAATCTTGATAAAATAATACAACTATGAAACTTAATCAAGCTGCTATCAAATAATGATATGATAAATAAAACAGTATTTGGGAATACATAATGAAGTTTGTGTTGCGCCAGACTTATTACTAGTAGTTTTTATTGTTGCTGATGATTACCAGTAATATAAACAGATATTTACTTAATAGACAGCATCACTATTATAGATGTACTAAAGACTGAACTCACATTTTTAGAATATGGACCATTTTTCAAAAACATTACAATAAGAGTAAAAATGAGAATCAAAAAAAAATATATATAAAGGATAGAAAATCAAAGATTAAAACTATTTCTTTCCAGTAGTTTTTCAGCATATAATAATATTAGGGCTGTCAAAGTTAACATGATAATAACGCCGTAACTCAAATTCGTTTTAACGGCACTAATTTCTTTAACACAATAATGCAAGTTTTTGGTTGTAGCGGGCTCAGTTTTAAAGCTACAGTGAAGATACTGACATCATATGAAACTAGAAAACCTAAGGAATTCATGACCATGTCATACTAGCTTGTCACGAAGGAGGCTAAAAAATGCTCCAAACTTCTATTCAATTTTGACGAGGAAAAACTGTCATGATATGTGAATGAATGGGTAATGAATGTTCTATGGATACCCACGAGTCTCCTCTTTACAGACATGCCCACTTGATGATAATCACATGCAGTTTGAGGCAAGTCATAGTCAAGCCAGCACACTGAAACACTGACAGCTGTTGAGTTTGCCATGTTGTGATTTGAGCATATTCTTATGCTAAATGCATAGGGTACAGGGTTTCTGGACAGTATTTGTCATTGTTTTCTGTTGTTAATTGATTTCCAATAATAATTATATACATATTTGCATAAAGCAAACATATTTGCCCACTCCCATGTTGATAAGAATATTAAATACTTGACAAATCTCCCTTTAAGGTACACTTTGAACACATAAAAAGTGTTTGATTAATTTGCGATTAATCGTGATTAAATATTTTAATTATTTGACAGCCCCAAAAAATATTAAATGTACTGTGCTGTAGCGGTGAGGATCCTTCATAATTCTTTATTATTATCGTGAACTGGAAACAAGAGTTGATAAACTACATGTCAGTAAATATATCCAAGTTATGATTAGAAAACATTCAAACAACAGACAGTTTAGGAAGTGAACTTTATTTAAATAAATAGCCACATAAATAACAATCTTTCTTGAACTAACATTCTCTCTCCTTTCCTTTCACACACTCACACACACAGACATGCACATGCTTACACAATCAAGTTAACAAATCAGAAAAAAAGAAAATGAAATACTTCGTATTATCCAAAGTTTATCAAAAAGGGTCATCTTACAGATTTGCATCGAGTCTCTTAGTGTTTCAATAGTTCTGTGAAGTTTTTTCATCATGAGAAAGAAAAAAATATGAATAAAGTGCAATTCTTGCTTCTGTTTACACAGCAAGTTCAAAGGTCAGATTCAGAGAAGAGAGAGAGGTCAGAGAAGATATTTTAACGGCCATTAACGGAGCCATTCATCTTCCTTTCTTTCTTCGGTGTAGCGATCGGAGGTGCGAGACCTCTGATCGTGGGTTTGTTCAAAGGCACAAGTGTTGGTAGTGAGTGCAATCAACCAAAAACTGTTGGATAGAAATATCAACACTGCATGTTTCCAAAGCAGAACTGGGTTTGGAAAAACACTGCACTTCAACATATTGAGATATGAGAGAGCTAACTAAGCTTACAATATCACACATGTCTTGCAGCTTTCTAATATGTCATCTGAACTTGACTGCACAATCCAATCAGCTTGTTGCAGATCGTTTCTACTTATTTCTAGCCACTTATGGACAACTTCCAGCACAACATGGTATTGCTATGTTCTGAATTTTTTTCTTTTTTCTTCATCTTTTCTAGAAAAGTACAAAAATGAATACCACCATGGTCCTGATAGTAAAAGCTAGATATATTAACAACATGTGTAGCATTAGGATTTGATGGCAGCAGGAGTTTTCTCAAAGCCAAAGCTAAGGAGATCATGTGAAATATGCTCGCTAACCACCATGCCACATTTTGAGACAGCATTCAAAGTGAAAAGTCAGTAGTGTGTCTGTGATAGATCACCCATCTCTTGTGCTGTTCGCTCTTTGGTAAAACCCAAATGCTTTCTTTCAGTTAGAGAACAACAAGCATGCTGTGTGAAGAAACAGCATTTTGAAATGCCTTGAGTCTTTCTATCAATTTCTACAGTATCGTGTTGTTATGTTACATAACTAGTACCAGTTCTAGACAGCTAGCTAGCCCAGCAAAGACAAATTAAAACACAAAAACCTCAGGCAAATGTACATTTTGACCATCCTATGTAGAGCCTCATCCTTCCTTTGTATTTCAATGTGAAATATTGCACTGTTCCCACAGTCTTTGTTCTGTCCATATGAAAATCGTCCTTCCTTTGATATTCTGGGATCGATTTTGTTAGGGGAATTTCTTTTAACAGGTTTCCAATTTTGTTTGCCTGTGGAGGTAGTAAAAGCATCTAACAAGAAGGTGCTTATCAAACAAAGGGAACACGGGTCGATGTATCCACATATGTAAGGTGTTACCGAGCTGACTGATGTACCTATTGTGCTTTACTCAATCAGCGAGAACACCATCTTCCTTCAGGTTTGGCTGATGAGGATGTAGCAGTCTTTCTGCGGCTTGAGGTAAAAGCAGCATTTGCGAGTCTATAATAATCTTGCACAGACAAAAACATAATAATCACAGTTTCAATACAAATCAACTCCTTCAGTGAAGCTTAGGGCACTATACTGTATGTTCATCGCACTGCTACAGAGAAATGTCTCTTTTAAAAAGGCGAACAAAAGGGGGAGAAATGGAAAAAAAAGGGAGAATTTTGGTCTTCTGTCCAGTCAAGTGAAAAACAGCGAGAACAGGAAATGACGCAAGAAGTGTCTAAAAAAAGAATGGGGAAGAGAGAGCCTTCCCGTATTCAACTAAATCAAAAAGTTAACTTAGACAGCATCGAAACATGTGAGACATAATTGTATCGGCTAGCGTCCGCTCTCATTTCATTCAAGTGAGTCCATCAGGGAGCTGAATGAGAGTCTTTCAGTCTGTTATTGCTTCTCTGGCTGGCTGATACGGGCTTGTCCAGAGTTTGGTTATTGCTTAGTCTTTAGCTTATATGATATCAAAAGTATACACAACATACGTGTGTGGACACATTCTCACACGTGTACCGCATGTTGTTAAATAAAGTGTACATTTGTCGCTTGCATCTGCTTTTTGTTCTTTCTCCTCACTTCTGCTCTCTTTTCTTCTCGGCTCAAAACCAAGTGAAGATTTTTTCTTCCAACAATCGCTGGTCTTGATGGCTGATCTTTTACTTCACCATCACACAGCTACTGAGCTGCTGCTGTTGTGCAGCCCGACCCAACTCCTGCATGTTAGGGTCTGTGCTGGAGGCCGAGCCCAGGCTCCACACTCCTGGTTTAGACATGATGGCGAAGGCGCCTTGTGTTGCAGACTGGGGGTGCTGGTGGAAGCCGATGTAGGGGTGAGGGTGGGTTTGTTGGCTGATGTGCAGACGAGCCTCGAGAAGGTAAGCAGCGGAGGCCACGGGGGACAGAGAAGAGTAGCAGGATGAGGAGGATGAGGAGCAGCCGGAGGAGGAGGTCTCAAGGGTTTGTTTCCAGGGGCCGTGCTGTAAACCCACAGAAGCTTGCTGAGGAGGCAGGGCAGAGGGGGTGGGAGTGTCGAACAGGGAAGAGGAAGCGAACACTGTAGTAGGTGGAGGAGAGGGTGACTGCTGCTGGGCCAGGAAGAGCAGGGGATTCTGGGTAGGTCCTGTCTGAGCAGCTTGGACCTGAGGCTGGGGTTGATGCTGGATCTGTAGCATCCTAGAAAAAAAAAACCAGGAGATCAGACTCTCTATTTACATCAGGGCTTTTCAAAGTCTGACACTGTGGGCCGCCTCAGACAAAATCAGTGTAATCATTTTCATGTGTCTCACCTTTGCTGATGCAGCACCTCCTCCAGCATGCTGCGGTGCTCAGAGAGAGCTGGACCCTGTGACCCTCGGCTGCCGCGGTTACAAGAGGGCGGAGGAACAACCTGCCTCGTCAGACCCTTGATCTTATTTAATCCCAGAAGCCCTTTAGTGCGTGTGTTTTTCCTCAGCTGCTGGCGGAAAGCTTTGAGGCCTGTGGAAAGGCATAGGAAAGTGTTACACAATACTCCTTTGATCCGGTAATGTGACACATTATGAAGAAAATCGGAGAGACGCTTTCATGATCATGCTCCTGTACCTTGTGTGAGGGAGGTGTCTGAGGCTCTGCGACCCTCCTGGAAGCTGGCAGCAGGCAGGCTGCCCTGGGCCTGGGGCAGGAGATGGGAGGAGAGGGTCAGGGGCGCTCCAGCAGGCAGCAGAGCTCCACTTTCAGCCCCAGAGGCCAGAAGTGTTGACATCTCACCCATAGCAGCCTGCAACTGGACTGGACTGGATGAGGACTTCAGACAGCCGTCAGAAGAGGCAGCATCTGAGGGACTGACCACAATACCTACAGAAACGGAACAGGGAAGAAATTAGACTCCGTACTGTATATGCGTCACAGTGTGGACTGACATGTGCTATTGTATAACATACTCACATGGAGGGTTGCACTGGTGGAAACGGGCCGACACCTCAGCCAGTGTGTGTCTGCGGGAAGTGGTGGTGGGAGGGAGCAGAGGCCCGAGAGTTTGTGTTGCCTCCTCCTCCTCCAGGTCTCTGGGCCGCACCTCTTCGCTGATGCTCGTCTCCAGCAGGCTGTTGGGTGAAATGGAGCGGTTCCACAGCAGTCTGTTCAGGCTGGCCTCCACTGGAAACACCACACGCTGAAACAGAATGAGTTGGGAGTGTTAGCCACTGATGGACAGAAGAGGGGCAGTATTTGTCTCTTAAACTCTGAGCTGCTGAACGCTGCCGTCAAGAGTTGTCATCATTTACCTGGAACAATCCACCTTGGTCATACTCCATCTCCGGGTACACTGGAGGAGTGCTTTTGGCTGGAATTGAAAATGCTGTGGATCTAAAGCTGTCGGTGGACTCCATGATCACCTAGAAGAGAGCACACAGCATTTTTAGACCTCAAGTATAAAGCTGCGGGTTAGATCAGGACTAGGTACGACTTTAAGCTCAATACATCCAGCTGGAGTGCTCACCTCTGGGCCGCTGGAGTCGGAGGTGCTCCTGGGTCTCTGGGTCCAGGTCCCACACTGGCGGCTCAGCTGCTGGTTGCGATGCTCTCTGACTCTCTCCAGCAGCAGGTAGTAGATAGCAGAGAAGTGATTATAGCTGCTGCTCTGTAGAGACTGAGGACAAGAATACACAGCAAATTAGTGGTGTGGCTTCTTTAACTCATGTGGCTCTTGATGCCAACTTATACCCATTGCTTCCTTTAGCTCTCCCCCTCTACTGTATATTCTTTGAATGAAAGCCATTATGTTGCTGCCCCTGTTAAGTATAATCTATTTTTGTGACATAATTCTCCTGAAACTGTTCACAAAGCTTTGTTTTTGCGTTCAGTCACCTCGATAGTCTTCTGGCGGTCGATGCCCAGTGTGTTCATGATGCCCAGCACTGGTTCACTGTAGTCCCCCAGGTTGGAGTTGTACTCTGTCAGGGAATGGCTGAGGGTCTGGTGGGCGGCTGTCGGGTCTGCCAGCATCCAGCGGTGCTGCTTGATCTGGGCCATGCTGATCCTCCTGGCTGGGTCCACCACCAGCATCTTACGGATCAGGTTTTCACAGTCTGGAGGACGTAAACGAGGAATGAGTCTTGGATTCGGAGCACTTTAGATTTAGACAGAATTGGTAATTAGCAGTAATTTTTATGACTTTGTTGCCCTTATACCTTGAGACATGAAGAAAGGGATTCTGAATCGTCCCTCTGTGACTCTCTGTCTGAGTGCAGGAAGGCTGGGTCCATCAAATGGAAGAGAGCCGCAGACAAGAACATAAAGTACCACGCCTAAGCTCTGTGAATAAAATAGCAAAAAGGAGAATATTAGCATAAGAAGAAAGTGAATGCTGGATTGAATGATTCTGTCTGTAGTTTCCGTCTATAAGCTCACCCAAATGTCCAGCTGAGGCCCCTCATACTCTTTCCCTTCAAACACTTCAGGGGCAGCATAAGGCGGGCTGCCACACCATGTAGACAGAGGCTCCCCTGCATTGTAGAAGTTTCCAAATCCAAAGTCTGTAAAACACCGGAAGAGATAAACAACAATTTTGTTATTCAAACTTGTTTGTTATCTCCATGAGGAGCTCAAGGCGCTGGAAGTCAGATGTGGTGTTTCAGTGTCTTATATAATTTATCATCGTGATGTTCAAAGACACACTTAGACCAGATCATATCGAGCATTAACAAATCTTCTCTCACACACACAAAAGACTAGTCTTTCAACAACAATCATTTGATTCAGAATGGTTTAAGAATCCCAAAACTTCAAATACTTCCTTCAGGCCAAAATGAACAGAATACAAGAGTAGCAGGGAGGTATAAAGATTCAAGATTCAAAACATTGATTTCTAATTTCAAGTTAACACTTTACAACACCTTCCTGCCAGCAAACCAGTAACTATGGTAACGGTAAACGCTATGTGGCAGACGTACCAGCCAGTTTGATGTTCATGTTGGCGTCCAGCAACAGGTTCTCGGTTTTTAGGTCACGGTGAACGATGTGGTGTCGGTGGCAGTAGTCCACGGCTGTAAGAATCTGCCAAAACTTCTTTCGTGCCTCATCTTCACTCATACGGCCATTTGAGGTCAGGTGGTCTGGAGGGAGAGAGGATATTTTAGTTTGAGTCCATATTTGAGACAGAAATGTTGTGGTGTTCAATCTATCATGATCAACAGATTTAGCCTACATTCATTTTCAGTAAAGCTGAACTCACCAAACATTTCTCCGTTCTTTGCATACTCTGTCACAATATACAGCATGTCTTTGGTCTCCATGACCTAAGAGAAATAGAGAGCAGAGAAAAGACAAGAGTTTAAACCAACTGGGTCATTGGCAGCTGGTGATGACGAAGAATAAAACCCGTTCCAGGTCCTTGAATTCAGCCCGCTCCAGGCATCTCTTGGCATATCAAGACATTTTCTAACCACAAAAATCCCCATCTCATTCTTTGTCTTGTTCCACACACACATAACACCAACACCCTGGTTTTCCATGAAATGCACTGTTGCATAAGCCAGCCGTCAGTGACTTCCGTCACACAGTTATGTTTTAAAACCCATTTTATACCACAAACCCAGAGGGGAAACACGTAAAGGCATAGAATTCACACACAGACAAACCATTATCAGACGGTTGGAAATGTTCTCCCTGAGGGTGACTCTAGTTGGCAACGGATACTAGTGTTGAATTTCAAGCTCCCCTTATCTCTTTATTTCTAGAAAACAGAGAGAGAGATTCACATGGGCTGTTGCGTCCTGTCTAGTGTAACAAAAAAAAGCGCAATCACTCAATGCCCGGCGCACTTTATAGGCCGGAAAGACGCAATTCCCAATCCTTTCCTGGAGCTCATAGAAAGCTTCCATTTCCCAGGAGAGCCCTCGGGGACGGGGCAGTTGAGCAGAAAGTAATTTTCGTCAGATGACAAAGCCCTGTCTGAAAGGCTGCTGGCCAACTTTGAATTAAATGTCAACAAATTCCACTGAATGGTGGAGCTTAATTCTTTTCAGCCACCAGGCCCTGAAAACCAAGGGAAGCATGATTCAATACACAGACGCCTCCAAGCGGGGAGCAGTCTTTATCTGTGAGATAGGGCAGCTCTCTGGGGCTCTGTCACCTTGAGGTGCAGCTGACGTCACGGCTCTGAAGAGCAGGCATGGCACGTCAAGGACCCTCAAACCAACCCAGAAGGAAGATTAACCCCTTAGCATCCATATTTTCTATTTTATTTTCTATAAAAATAGCTTTAAGGTTGTTGAAGCTGTGTGACGTTTACACTGAGTGACATTCAAACCCAAGACTCCATGTTTTTTGGCCATCACATGCGAAATATTTGAGATGTCTTGTGCAGCATTTTATACACATTTCTCATAATTCAGCCTGACATATTTGATATCTTTGGAAACGTTGGGATAAAAAATTGTAAATACATTTCTACTTGTTTGAGAACAGCAGAGTTTGTCCCACCGGTGGGAGGGTGGGGTTTAAGAGGATAAGAGGGGAGTAAGTGTGTGATTGATACAAGGTTAAAGAGGCTGAGACAGAGAGAAAGGGAAATAGGCTTCAATGATCCTTGACTAGAGAGGAAAAATAACATTTTACTCTCATGGGATCCGTGAGAGAATGGAAGCAGCAGCTGATTTATCAGGCCAGAGGTCTCAGATCGCCTCATCATCAAGCACGAACCATCTGACTAGCATCACCTCAGACAACCCAAGGGCACGGAAAAAAGGATTCATCACATGCACAGAGAGAGGTCATCCATTTTAGACTTCAGAGCTGTGATAGCCAGGGCCTGGGTGACAATAATCTAATCTTATCTTTCTTTGTCATAACATTTTGAAAGAAAATCACTGTATCGCATTGTCAGTGTCACTAGGGGTGTAACGCTACATCGATCTGGATTGATTTATCGATTCCATTATCAACGATCCTATATCATCGATGCAAAGTGAAAACATCGATTCATACTTTAAGATACGTCTTTATTTTGAAATTCTTAACTGATAAAAACATTTGCACTTATTATTCATTTTATAGTGAACAACAGGAGGTCTATTTTTATATTGTTTTTATTAAAAAGAATATTTTTTCATTTAAATGTCAGAGTATATAAAATTGTCAAATCATAATTCAGTGGCTTTTTGTGAGTTAATATAAAATGTAACTGATTGTGTTAAATATGTATGAAATGTGATATTGTCTCATATGGATCGCAGGCCCCTGAATTGAATCGATCAAAATCATATCGTGGCAGACTTTTTGATATCAGCAAATTTTGTATCGTTGTCCTAAGAATCAATATAATATTGTATCGTGATCAAAGTTGTGATTTACACCCTTAAATATCACGGTTAACAGTTTAATATCTAATTGAACAAGATGAAACCAAAAGCTGTCACAATGTAAGATGTTAAGTCCTTAAATTAATTCTACTTGAACAAATATATTTGTCATTTGACCCAAGGGAATAAACATTTTTGAATATCATAAACTTTGTCTTATATGCTGTAGTACAGTTAAGTGATCCAATTCTCTTAACTAATTTGATTACTACAATATAAAATTCACAGATGATATCACCAAATCCTACTTTTGATTTCATTGCATGAAAGCACAATTACATACAGATAATATTGTTGCAACTTGCATTATCAATATCCATATAATTATTTTTTTCTTTGTCAATTAATCATTTGGTCTATAAAATGTCAAAAAAGTGAAACGTGTCCCTCATAATTACCTAAAGCCCAGGGTGATGTCTTTAATATGCTTGTTTTGTCTGAATTACTGTCCTAAATACAATGATATTTAGTTCACTATCAAATAAAACAAAGAAAAGCAGCACATCCTCACAACTAAGGAGCTGGAACAAGGCAAAGCTTGGCATTTTTACTTGAAAAAATGTGTTAAATGATTAATTAGTTGACAAAATAGTTGCCAATTTTTCTGTCGATCGACTAATATTTTAATGGGCTTATTGTTTCAGCTCTACGTGATGGGAAATAATGTTGGGGTTTCCAAGGAATAATGTCATGCTCCTATTGTTGCAGTCTAGACATGAATTCTCAGTAAATACTGCTCAGCTGCTTGAAACCGGACATGAAGTAATCCTCAAAAGTAGTCAAACAATGCAAGGGCAGAAAAGCCCATTAAAATAAAAAGAAAAAAGAAAGGGCATTGTGTGCGTTTGTTTGTGTGGGTGTATGTTTGTGTGTTTCTTGCCAGACGCGTGCCACAACGCTTGCAAGACCAGCTGAGGAGAAAAAAAAGCGGATTCTCTCCTCTAAGTCTTCAAGATGATTAGCAGCAAAGCAGCGCTTTGTGGGGTGCCCTTCACGTGACGTGCAGACACATTGCACTTGGCTTTAACAGATGCTAATTGGGCTTAACGTTCAGACATGTGGACGCATCTTTAACCAAAAGTCTCCTGACTCCTGTTCGCTTATTCCCATATCTCTGCAATCACTTCTACCATTATATAACTGAAAACATCTTGCAGTGTTCCCAGCACTGACTGGAACCAATGATTATTTTCACTCTCTCTCTCTCTAACAAACACGCACAGAGGGAGGTCAAAAGGGATTGCACTAATGCTGTTGTGCTGTACTTATGATTCAATGTGCTCTGAGAGTCAGCAGCTCACCACAAGCTGGTATAAACCACTTAAATAACAAATGCCCCTTATTTGGCACCGCTGCATCCACATATCAACAATAACGAGGCACAATGCTCTGCACCACAACATTGTTACTTCATTTATTTCCCTAAATGTGTCCCCATTTTGCAGAGTTTCCCCACACACCATTGCATTTTTACTCCCAGATTCATGCATGCGTTCAGACCGGCTCCCTGCATTTGGTGCCGTCATATACAGGTTGAATAACACACCACTGCTGCACGCACACACACCATCCTGCAAACATGCATGAACCAACACTGCAGAAAGATGAGAGATAATACACACCTGGTAGAGTTTGATGATATGGGGGTGGTTTAGCAGCTTCATAATCTGCACCTCTCTGTAAATCTTCTCTAGGTTGGAGGGGTTCAGTCTGGTCTTGTCAATGATTTTAATGGCCACCTGGGAAAAAAAATTATAAATTGAAAAAATTAGAATTCAAAAGATTATGCATCTTTAAAAATCTGCAAATACAATTTTGGAGGAGAGCTGCCGACCTGTGTTTTGGTGACTTTATGTCTGGCCAGTTTCACCACCGCAAAGTTCCCCTTCCCCAGGGTGCGGATGATCTCGTAGAAGCCGACCTGCAGGGGCCTTCCCTGGGCAGGGCTGGAGTGAGCCGCCCGGCTGTTCTCTGTCATGATCACCATGGTGCACCAACGGTCTGGAGTTACAGCGTTGGGATAGTTTAAGGCTCGTACCTGCAGAGACAAAGGCAGCCGTGTATTTCATTGCTTTGTATTTGAATGCATAATAACAACGGATACATTTTTACATAACATTTAGCAGGTGTTTTTTGTCCAAATCAACACATGTGTAGGCATATACAGTCATATATCTATGGTGCAGCAGCTGAAAACTTTCTTGTATAACAAATTAGTTCAATGTCAGAAAATATGAGCTTAGTAGCCCAGAGTGAGTGAGGTGCTATCAAAAATTCACAGTGATATGGTCAAAAGAAAATGATTTAAGTGTTCAATACATATTCCAGTTTTAATAAGGGTTAAAAACTGATAAAGATAAGATAAGATAAGATAAGATATTCCTTTATTAGTCCTGCAGTGGTGAGATTTGCAGTGCAAAAAACAAGATGCATCAGCTAACACAGTAAAAAAAGAACTAAACAAAGTGTAATAAAATATGAACCATTAAATAGAAGGAAGTATAAAATAGGAGCGGTATATACAGTATTGACAATAAACAGACTATTAACAAAATGGCACAAGTGGAAAATGATATTGCAAAGTACAGTTTCTTAATGTCAATCCTATAGCCATAATTCAATTACAAAATGTAGTTTGTTACTGTTAAATAGAAAGTAAAAGCTTGCCTAAAACAGAAAGTATAGCTTTGGGTTGTGTAAGAAGATTTTAAAATTACAAAAAAAGGAAATATCTGGTAGTAAAGATTGGGTCTAATGGAGAGAGGAGTCTCGTCTTACCTTAATAATAAGTATAAAATAGGAGCAGTATATACAGTATTGACAATAAACAAACTATTAACAAAATTACACAAGTGGAAAATGATATTACAAAGTACAGTTTCTTAATGTCAACCCTATGGCCATAATTAAATTACGAAATGTAGGACTTTTTTTTTTTTTTTACTGTTAAATAGAAAGTAAAAGAGATCAGCTCGACTAAAACAGAAAGTATAGCTTTGGGTTGTGTAAGAACATTTCAAAATGACCAATAAAAAGTAGATATCTGGTAGTAATAATGTAGTCTATAATGGAGGGAGAGGAGTCTCGTCTTACCTTAACAATAAGAGGACATAAAGCACCTTCTCTCACAGTTCAGACAGCTCTCAGAAGAAACGTAAACCATTCCACAAGCAGAGCGAATAAACAACAACAACAAACACGGAGGAGAAACGGTAGAAAACACGCACGGAGCAACTTTACTGAGACTTTATACAACAAGTCTTTAGGCCGGTGCTCGGTGCGGTGCGGCCGGTGTGTGGCTGAGAGCTCCGCCGGAATGTAGAGCTGAGGGCTCCGGCACTCACAGGGGAACTCCTCCTCCTCCTCCTCCTCCCTCCCTCCCTCCCTCCGCCACCATAACAAATTGATACCCACCTTATTAACGTCACACCCGCGTCAGAGCTCCGAGCTGGGTGCAAGGCAAGGCCGGGCTCTACAGCAAGGCACGGGTTGCCGGGCAACCACGCGGCTCGGAGCTCTCAGTGACGTGAGTTGCTGATGGAGGGGTTGCTTGGAGATGGGGACGGTGACGTCAGTTGTAGAGATGTGTCACCACGTGATGTTTCCCTTTGCCTCGCGCTCTCACCCCACAGCACCGGCTGCTGCGCGCGGCTCCAGTAGGAACAGAAACAGGAAGCAACTGGTGATGTTTTTTTGGGGTATTTTTATGGAGTGGACACCATTTTGTTTTATTTTATTTTGTGAGAAAAATAATTTATGTATTGTTGTTTAGGTTTTTTTATTTTTTATTTTTTATACTTTATTTTTTCCCTTTTTTTCAAGGTTGTTTTCATAAATTTACAGTTCGTAATTACAATAGTTTATAAACCAAATTTTTTAAGTAGATGAGCTTATAGACAAACTCATTAAGTACACTAGAGAAAACAACTTCAACATTCAAAATTGAAATAAAATTAAGAAAATAAATAAATAAATAATAATAATAATAATAATAATAATTATAAAGAGTTAAAAAAACAAAACAAACAAAAAAAACACATAAAAAAATAATACAAAAATACGAGAGTAATATGTCTATCAATAAAGATGAACTGAACTGAATCCAAACTAAAAGGTACTCAAATATATATTCATCTACATAGGCTATTTGTAGGCTATTATATGTATTATATAATGTTTTATTACATTTTATTTATTCTATTTTAGTTTATTCTATTCTGCATTTTATTATATATTCTACGTGTAAAAAAATCTAAACTAAAATGTACATATATTCATATTCATCCACATATTTGTATTATAGGTCATATGTTTTACTTAATCTGTTTTATTATATTCTATTGTACTTTGGGTTGTATTGTGTGTCTATATATATATATATATACTACCAAACTCAAGTTCATGTGATCACAAATAAATCACGGAATGGGCCTTTTAAGCCGACTTTATCTAGACTAGGCCTACTTGTATGTTGTAATGTTTTCAGATTCTTCTTTCTGGTTCTGCCTGGCTCATCTCATATTAGCACAGAAGTATTATAGCACAGAAAGTGCAAGAAAATCTTTCTCCACTCTGCACAAAGCAGGTGGAACTGAAAAGAGGGAGGCAACACCTAAACACACAAGGAGAACAGCAGTTTGAGGCAGAAAAATAAGGGAGGGGCGAGTGTTAACAATGAACGAGGGAAAGAGTTACACAAGAACCAGTTTCGATACAGACAACATGCACACTCCCAAACATCCGATCCTCACATTACCGTAATCCAATTTAAGTGCACATAATTGTTTGAGAATTGTTTTCTGAACTCGCCCTTCAGAAAGCAGTGCAGGGTTTGGGTGTAAGAGGTTAGGTATTCCTGACTTTCTCTGTCAATAAACTGACTATAATAACCTAGATCTGCATCTTCTTGTTTGCAAACCATCAATTTACCTGTCAGACATCTAAACACCTGTCCTCGTTATTGATGCATCCTAACTAGTGGCTATACATGCTGCTGATTGTCTGTAATAACAGGGGTGCTGTGCGTGGCTTCCTTCATCTTTTCTTCTCCTAGACTGAGAACCAGCTTAACGCTTACCAGATCAGGGATTTTCTTGTGGAGCCATTTTGCCAATCAAGATGGGGGGAAAAACACAGCTCTGATCATTAGTACGGTATCAAAGAACACAGGTGATGCCCATGGGTGTTGAAGTGGATGTTAAAAGGGTCTGTGCTTGTGTTTCTGCTGTGGGTTTGTTGGGAATCCAGCTAAGATTCGTTCATTGAAACTGATATGTGAAAGAGCAAAGCAAGCTGTCCCTAATTATTAAGCAGTCGAGCTGAGAACATGCATAGTTTTAAATTAGTGGGACTATCAGGCCAACTGTGCAGATAGTCAGTGTGGCAGAGACCATAAGTAGAAAAAAACCCCCAAACAATTATACGATTTTTCAGATGGTGGACATACTGTAACATTTCATAGCGTGCACAGAATAAAAGTGTGTGCATGTGAGCGTAAATACCAAACATCAACCTCAGTAGAGAGACCGATCGTTCCCTCCCACAGTCTGAAATGTTAAAGGAATGCAAACTGCATGCAAAATGTCCCCACTGAAAGGTCACGCAATATTTTGATGCACACTTACAACAAAGCCACACAGCCCACCATGCTCCTCGTCTCTGTTTTCATAACCAAATGTCTCTACCTGGTGACATTTGAATATCTGTCTCACTTGCATGTTATGGTTGTTTTATTTCCTGAGTGTGTGTAAAGCAGACACAGTTATATAAACTGTATTTACCTGAATCAGATTGTCTGAGCATGATGAGAGACATGTTTTAAAAAGAAATGAGTGACAGAGCATGAGCTCACTTATCTGAGAGTATCCTGAGCCTGAAGTGAGCTCTAGAAGTCTCTGAAGTTGGTTAAGAGTAGATCCAAATGATAATTGTTACTGGAGATAAAAAGGATTTCACACAAAGAAATCATAACTTTAAAAGATTAAAGTCGTGTATGTTTTTGCAGATAACATATAATTGATAAAATATGAAGATTAAAAAACAAAATGAAAACAATATGGCAGATGAAGGGCAAATCATTGTATCTGATTGGCTAGTCCTGCTCTAAGAATACATGCAATTAGTCATTTGATTACTTAAGAGCTGCTCTTGAATGCTACCCACTTCACTTCAAGTGTAATTCTTAGATGTTTGATAAATACAAGCCCTGAAGTGGTGATGGTAGTTTGTGATGTTGAACCACAATATATGCAGATAATTTGACAGTTTCTATTTTCCAAAAAAGAATGACTTAAGAAAATAAAAGTATGCCCCTCTTGGGCATACTTTTATTTTCTTAAGTCATTCTTTTGTTGGCAAATGTGTTGAACTTGAGCCAAACCACATTCAGCACAAACCAGTCTCACAGGCACAGCTTCTCATTCTTGGTAATGGTATGAGTATTGGCCTCCCACACTGTCTCACGCCACACACAATCACGCCACACTCACGCCACACACACACACCTCTGCATGGCTTCTCATGATACCAACTGCTGACAGCGTGTTGTTACAGTCAACATTAAAGCTGCGAAGGTTCAAGTACTTTGTGTGTGCAGAAAAGAAAAGATTGTAATTCCTGCTATCAGGCATGTGCAGACTATCTGTAAAGAAATACAAATATGTGCGGTTGAGAAGTCAATGTTTTGTCCTCAGGAGTTATCAGTGTTTACCAAAAAAAGGTGACTTATCAGGCACGTTTCACTGCACCTTCATTCGCAAGAAAAAAGCCACAGGCATCGTTGTTCTGTTTTACCGTGGGCTTCTGATGACCTTTTATCAAATGTGGGTGCAGAAAGGTCAACTCAAGGGGTATTTCAGCCTCTTTTAGCACTTACCTAAGTTTTGAGGAAACACACTTTACTGTGCGGACTGACCGTAAACAGGGGGTGTATGACAGGATGTCAAGAGTCACGCTTTCCTCCCATGGACTTTCTGTTTGCATAAGTAAGTGTGCTGAGGTATTTACTGTGGGTTGCGTCTTTTCACTAGTTCTGAAAATGTGAATTATGGTAGGAATGCAAGCTTCAAAGAGAACCAAAGATTCCTTCAGAGTGGAGATCAAAACATTCACTTCTGTTAATCTGGTGCCATGTAATAATGTCTAACTACCAGATCTAATTAAATTAACGTGTCCCCTGGCTGCTCTTTTCTGACAAAACATATCAAGGTCCATCTGGACTTCAAGGTCAGGATCAGAAGATGGCAGAAAATCCTTTGATGGGGAGATGTGCGTCTACAAAACAAGATTAAACGCTGTGAGAAAAAACAGATCCAACACTTTTAAATACAGAAACCAATCCATACATCTATACGACGGAAAGCCCTTATTAAACATTACAGATGTTGTTTTTGAAATGTTCAGCTGTAGAGTCACTGCTAGTTGCTCATGTATGAATTTACTTTTCATACAAACGCTAAGTGTCCTCTCAAAGACCTCTCACCACTGACTGCAGTGACCTCTGTGTTGCACATCACAACTCCACGTGTGATACTGTGTGCTCTCCTGAACATCTGTTGAACCTGACCTTGACTTACCAAAGAGTCAGCGTGGCTCTTTGCTAAGTTACCACTCCACTGCAACTCTTCCCAGGCCTGCTGCATTGTCGTCTCAGACCAATATTTTTATAATGTTTAATTTAGGGCTGTCAAAGTTCACGCGATAATAATGCATTAATACAAATTTGTTTTAACACCACTAATTTCTTTAACGCATTATGCAACTTGCGATTTTTAGGTTGTAGAGAGCTCAGTTTTAAAGCTACTGTGAAGATACTGGTATTATACGAAACTAGAAAAACATAAGGAATCCATTGGTTCCATGTCATACTAGCTTGTTCAAGTTTCAAGTTCAAGTTGTTGCAAAGGAGGCTCAATAACGCTTCAAACTTACGCTGAATTTTGGTGAGGAAAAGCTGGGATGGCCATTTCCAAAAGGGTCCCTTGACTTTTAACCTCAAGATATGTGAATGTAAATGTGTTCTATGGGTACCCACGAGTCTCCCCTTTACAGACATGCCCACTTTATGATAACCACATGCAGTTTGGGTCAAGTCATAGTCAAGTCAGCACACTGACACACTGACAGCTGTTGTTGCCTGTTGGGCTGCAGTTTGCCATGTTATGATTTGAGCATATTTTTTATGCTAAATGCAGTACCTGTGAGGGTTTCTGGACAATATTAGACATTGTTTTGTGTTGTTAATTGATTTCTAATAATAAATATATACATACGTTTGCATAAAGCAAGCATATTTGCCCGCTCCCATGTTGATAAGAGTATTAAATACTTGACAAATCTCCCTTTAAGGTACATTTTGAACAGATAAAAAAATGTGTGACTAATTTGCGATTAATAATGACAATGCTAACATGCTGATGTTTTGCAGGTATATTATTTACCATGTTCATAATCATGCTTTAGTTTGATAGTATGCTAACATTTGCTAAATAGCCCTAAACATAAAGAGCAGCTATAATAAGCCAACTTTGGTTTATGACCAAATACCTGCAAAATGAGTGACATCAGTCTCACCTCTTTATGTTTAGTGCTAATTAGCAAATGTTAGCATGCTAATACGCTAAAATGAAATGGTGAACATGGTAAACATACATGCGCATGTTAGCATTTGGCTCAAAGCACCTCTGTGCCTATGTACAGCTTCACAAGCTGCTGTAGACTCTCAGTCTTGCTACTCCTACTTGTTTACATAATCAAATGTGCCGACAAATTCTTCACTTACGAATGACGTAGATATCTGAACAAAGATAAATAAACATCTCTTAAACCACCACTATTATTCGCCACATAAATAATACATGACATGCATGCAAAAATAGTGATGCTGAGTCAACATTGCCCTGAATGTCACTGTCTTGATTGTTTGCAATTTCTCTCAGGTCACTCCCCTTCTGCTCCCTCCACTGCTTTTCAATAGCTGCCTCCTGCATCCATGTCGAATCTGTGGCACAGCTTGTACTGAAACCGGCTTTCATAATCACCACAGAAACACTCTTCAGCTGATACTCGACACACATTAGAAAAAAAATGCAAAACCAGTTTATTTCAGGTCTGCTGCGAGGTAATGATGCAGAACTTCCTGTTTTGAAAGTATAATTGCGTGTGAGATTTTACTTAGGGAGGTAGCTCGCTCTTTAAAAGCTCATATTTAAGCCATACAATTTGTATTTTCTTGCTTCTTTTCTCATTAAATTGTGAAAATCAATGTTTAAATTTTGATTATTCTTACTTTATATCTGTAAAACATTTGGCAGCTCCTATAATCACTACACAGCATTGACAGACTACCTGGGGTTGATCACTGACCTCAGTCCATTTATTTTGCTATTTACTTTTACAACCTCCAACAGTCTGTGAAAAGCTCCTTTGTCTAATGATTTGGTGTCATTGTGTCTTGTTGAGGACAGGGGTACCATTCTTTTTTAGTAATTAACACTGGTCTGTCTATGCTTGTTGACTTTGGCAGGCGGGGGCTGTCCTCGTGAGCTTGTGCGTCAAGCTATCATCCAGGGGGTCCGGCACCAACCCTTCTCAAATAAACAATTTCAGTGATGAGTGCCTTACAGATCTCTCACTCACATGTGTTTTTCTCACCGATCAAAGGGGTTTTGTGGTGTGAATTCCCATATAAATATTATTATTATCAGTGACAAATAGTCATTGTTTTAAGATGTTCCAACATCAATGATTCATTTAGTTTGAACTGGAAAATTACCCAATGTTTGACAGAGAATAGGCTCAGTATTGTATGGTTGTGGAAATAATTCCTGAGATAATAAATGATGGTAATAGACTGATTATTTGGATGCTTTTCCACAGCAGCAGTGTAATGGTTCAGGCCCCGAGGGTGCCAGACAGCTGGAAAATACTTGATTGATGTAAACTATTTTCACAGCCTTTCCATTCATAGAAGTAAGCACAACATGCAAATGGATAACCCTGAGTTTCTTTCATTTTTGCTAAAAGCAATAAATAAGCTAAAATGATCTGCTAACTGGTTAGTGATACGCCATTTTTAACAAAGAAAATGTTATATTCTTACATTGAAATTAGGGATGCTCATTTTGAAAAATTGTCTTAACCGATAACCGACCCTCGTTAACCGATTATTAACCGTTAACCGATAAGATTTGTGCCTCGTACCAGCTGCAGGAGCAGAACAGATATACGTTGACGGGAGTCCCCAGCTCACCCGTCCGGGAGCGTTAACTTAGCAGCCACGGTGCTGCGTGTAGTCTCACGGACATGCAGCCAATTTCCCAGTAAAAGTCTCCACCGCACATTTAGTTTAGTTTAGCAGGTTGTCAGCTGTGTGTCTGCCCGGCGTCACAATACTTTATCTGCTCGGACTAACTGTAGCGAGTGGCCAACAAACAGTGTGTGTATTTGTGCTACGTTAGCGGCTCTAGCATTGCTGGAGGCTCGCTACCGCACACGTAGTCTATGTAACTTTAGCAAGTTTCCAACAGACCGTGTGTTGGCGGTGAGTGTGAGGTTGTTGGTGGCGTTATAGCTGTGAACGTAGGTGTAGCAGTGTGTGTACAGTTTATTTGTCGGTGAATAAATGCTACGAAACTGCAACTCTTTCGCTCCGCTCAAGCGAGCCACAGACCGGAGCCGACTTTCTGTATCCTGCAACTCCGACTCTGCCTCTTAAGGTGAGCTGCTAAGGTGGATCAGCTTTTCTTCTTAAAGTGAAGAGCCGCTCCTCTGAGCCGCTCAGCTTTTGAGTTAATTATTAACATTTCTTTTAACCGTTTTAACCGATAGCGTTAATCGGTTAAAATGCTTAATCTCTGTTAATGGTTAAACGGTTAATTATGGACATCCCTAATTGAAATATGTGCAAACAAAGCATTATGCTACAGAAACACACTGCTCAGTAAACGGCAGGTAGTTTCTTTGTTTATCTTTGAGCCGGCAATAGTTATTCCTTTAACAACTAAAACCGCATAAAAACAAAGTATGCCTCCTTTTATATCAGCCGAAGCAATCATATTAGTGCTTATGGGACTTTATTTTGATGCCAGTGATTGTGGCTTTGCAGCTATTTTGCTATATGTTTGTTGATATTTTTGTAGTTCTTTTATGGGAATTATGTTCTGAACAATATGATGTGAAAGCGGCGTTAAACGTATGCAATTGGGTTTTTTAGACAAAATAAGCAGGTCATGCAAACTTGAGACACAAGGAAGCGTAAGATGATCCTCATATGCAGCAGCATTCAATACAGCTGGTGACTATATACAATCTGTTTTTATGATCAGCATTCAAAACAGTAACAAAAGCCTTTTCTGCTAAAGAATGCACAACGTATTGTGGGCTACTATCAGCAGAGCCGCTGATACAGTAATCCTGTGGTGTCAGTTATCTCAAGATGTAAATACCTGGCCACCGCCTGTATCTGCACACCAGGCTACACAGAGCCTTTATGAATGCTTGTGTGCGCAAAAGCCCCTCAGGAGACAGAGCCATGTGCGTCATACCACGGATCAGCCTATTATCCGGGGCTGAGGGTGGCAGGGGAAGGGGATGTGGGGTACCCAGAAAGGTGATATTAAGCTTGACAAGGAGAATGAAATGAAAGGTGGATAAAGCACAGGGATAGATAGACTCAATGAGTGGATACAATTCAAAAGATAAAAGACAGGGAGTAAAAGAGAGCATTAAACAAAGATACAAAGGGTACAAAAACAGAGAGAGCAGCGAGAAAGATTATTAGAAAGGGGTCAGCTTTGAGCGAAGCATGATGATGCACCTCTCGTAGTGATTTAATGATGTAATGCTCTCATTCGACCGCTCCAAAGACAAAGAGGGTGCATGATTTTTTTTTTTTTTTTTAAGTCTGGGTCACTTTTATTTGTCTTTCTCTCTCCACTCCCTCCACACACACAGACAGACACAATCTGAACTAACAAGGGATTTAAAGAATTGAGCTTCTCATGGATTTGATATATGGGACAGTAGAAAAACAGCAGAAAGTCAGGACCTGATTAAAATCATGTATAAAGCAAATAAAGCCACCACAGCTACACCAGACTGCAGGATGTAGACGGGGGTAAAGGGGGGAAACTATAAGACTATTGGGGATTGAAGATAAGTTCATGTGAACAAATAGGACTAAGTGTACAAAAATGAGCTAACATGCTGATATTTAGCATGCATAATGTTTACCATGTTCACTATATAGTTTAGCAAGCTGCAAGTATGCTTCTTCAAAAAAGTTTGTCAGATAGTCGAATAGCTTGAGAAATCCCCAATCTATCCGATAATTGTTTAGCTGTCAAAGTTAACGCAATAGTAACGCGTTAACGCAAATTTATTTTTGCGCCACTAATTTCTTTAACACATTGACACAATCGATCTTGCGGAGGTTATCATTCTAGCTCTTATCAAAGGAGGTTAAATAATGCTCCAAACTTGTGCTACATTTTGGCGAGAAAAAACTGGCATGTCCATTTTCCAATGGGTCCCTTGACCTCTGATCTCAAGATATGTGAATGAAAATAGGTTCTATGGGTATTCGCAATTAATCACAGACAATCATACAATTAAATGAAAAATTATATTAATCGATTCACAGGCCTAGTTTAAACATTTCACCTACATCTGTCACAATATCCGATTTCATGATTGTCGTAGCCGAAATAATTCATTTTAAGTTGAATTTAAGTTAAATTCATGGTCGTGTCTAGAATGTAACGCGCAAATTGCAAAAAACATGCAAAAACTCTCACGAGACTCGCTGCCCAACGACCTATCCTAACCTTAACCAGTCAAGGTCAATGCCTAATCTTAACCATCTTGCGAGAATTTCACAAATTGTGGGTTACCTTCTAGACACGACCCAAATTAATCTTTAACTTTGTTTATTGTGCATTTTTGTCTCTGGCGAGAGTCTGTAACCATAACTGTATATATAATGATTTAAGAGGCGCTGAATTATTTACACAATATCATGATATTTGTATTATTATTAACCTGATATCAATATTTCATTTTTAATTATCACGGTTATCGTCAATACCGGTATATCATGACACCCCCAATTTCTCCTAAAACCACAAAGGTCACCCTCATGGTGGTGCTAGAGGAAAAGTCAGGGGATAATCAAAGTCAGTGGGATTCATCCTCTGGAGACCATGAATGTCTGCACAAAATTTCTTTTGGATCCATCCAATAGTTTTTGAGAGATTTCAGTCTGGACCAAAGTGGTGGACCACCTAACCAACATTGCCATCCAGAGCCATGCTGATAGGGCTTAAATATATCCTTCTCACGTACTGTCTCCAACGTGATGTATTTACTGAGGAGATGAATAACAAGTATGACCTGGAAGTGACACTGAGTCCAGATGGAAAGAAAGTTTTCCCTCCAGGTGTTGCTGCATCTTGTGCTCCTGATCCTGCCACTCAATGTCCATATGGTCTCTCAGCTGGGCTGCTAAAGCCGGATAAGAGTCCTTAACTCGCCAGAAGAAGGAGAGAAAGGAGAGGAAGGAAGTGTAGAGAGAGCTGGAAACGTGTATATGTACAGAGGGCTTCAGGGCAAAGTTAGTGGATGATGGATGTTAAAGGAAGCAACCACCCAGTGCTGATTTGCTAGAGAAAGAACAGTGTGCATATCGGCACAAACACTTCTACATACTTGGCGATAACATTTGGAGTGAGGAACATTATAAATTACTTGTCCTTGCACATGTTATTCCACCAAATTGACTTACTCTTTATCCCAGACCCTTTGCATCTTAATTCACTTTGCTCATTTCCTCATTTTCTTTGCTTAATTTCTTCCACCTGATCTTCCACCGTCGCCCTGAGCAGCTGTTGGCTTGGAGCACAACAGGTTGCGTGAAACGTAATGTGTTTTTGATTCGGTGGTGGACAGTTTGTGAGAAGTCTGCCAGAGAAAAGAGCAGCTAAGCGTGGATTAAGAGACCTAAGCTGGTGACGGAGGGTGTCTGAGAGGCAGGAATGACATTCAGGACATCTCTGTGTTCGCCTGCTCTTGCCATGTGAGCGCTGGACCTTCCAGACCATAGGGAAGAAGGGGAGGGGTTCTTCTTCTGCACCAAAGCCAAAAAAGGAAAGCTAGAGCTGGGGTCAAGAGGTCAGTCCTCATGATTTGTAGGATGAGTTGTAATGTGGTCTGTGGTGCAAGAAAACAAGTTCTTCAAACTTTACTGTCTATCCAATTGACAGCTGAGATGTAAACAAAAAATGTGGACATGCACAAGTGTAATATTCACAGGCAATTAAAATACAGACTATGTCTTTAGATTGTACGCATCATTTCTGTTTGTTTAATTTAACACTAACAATTTAGGTAATCCGTTATTTTTTTCTATAATTAGTTTGGATAAATGAGACAGCTTGACGGACAGTGACGTGTTCATTATCACAAACCTTTCATCTTCAGCTTCTCCTTTATCTTCTGCACAAAAGCACTTATGCAGACCCAAACACACACACACACACGCACACACACACACACACACTCACACACACACACACACACACACACGCACGCACACACACACACACACACACACACACACACAGCCATAGTGAGTGCAGAACATATTGTTTGTTTCTCTTCCCTTGTATGCCAGTGATTGTGATGTGCCAGAACAATAAATCCAGAAAATGTGTTCCAGCTTCCCGCAGAGCTGCAGGACTGTGAGATCATTCAGTCTCTGATACTGTTGGTTTTTTTTTCAATTTCATTTTGCTGTGTGCAGTTAGATTCCCCTGATTTAGAGTATGAAACTGCCCGCGCTACAGAGAACAAATAGGGAAGAACACAGTGTACTAAAAACACCAGCACGCATGTACAGTTTCTCTTGTGTGTGGAAGTGTATTACTCATGTTATAGTAACTTGAGTAAGTACTTGAGTAAGTATATAACTATCAAAGTAATTCAAGTAAATACATAGTGTACACACACACACACACACAAGGAAGAGGAAGAGAGGGTCGCACTGTAAAGGACAGAGGGTGACGTATCCTGTACAGATTGTAAAGCCCCCTGAGGCCAATTTGTGATTTGTGATTTTGGGCTATACAAATAAAATTGACTTGACTTCACATGTTCATTTCAACACTGTGCAAACTCCTTTTGGGGATAAAATGTGCCCAAGTCCCCACAATGTAAATCATCAAGTTTAAGGTTGAGACTTGGTTTGGAGTTAAGGTCATTGGGTAAGGGTTGGGATTAGACATGTTGTGGTTGTGGCTAGGGTAAGTATGTTTCCAGTGTTCAGACAGAACACAAAGCAAATTACAGACCCAGCACGATTGAATACAAAGTCAATAAATATGTTTAAACTTAAGCAAAAACATTATGCAAACTTTATGATTCTGCAAATTTGCACGATTCTGAAAATTTGCACAAATAATGCAAGGCGAACATTTGCTTAACTTTCTGTCTGAACACCTTAAAGGAATACTTCACCCACAAAATGACCATTTTTAAATCAGTTACTCACTGTGTGTTACCTTCAATTCTTGAAGAAAACTTTGCTTTTCTAGCATGCCTCCACGGTGAACGGAGAATCCGAAAACGGAGTAAATTTGTTTTCCTCCAGTCTATGAAATCTTGCAGATGCCGCTAGGAGCGCCGGAGGACAATGGAGGACACAGAGGCACATGATTTTCAGATTACCTGTCTTGTGCACTACTGTCAGCACATAGTGACCGTCTTATAAAAATAACTTTTTTAAATTATATTTGCTCCAATCTCGCTTACTTCAGCTTTAGGTGATGGATGGAAACGTGTGTGTGTTTGTGTCAGTGTGTGTGCGTGTGTCAGTGTGCAGCCCTGTTACAGTTAAAGGTGTCTGACAAACACAGTATTTCTATTTTAACAGCTGAGTTTTGAATTTTGACATTATGAGAAGTGAGCATGAATGGCGATAATTTCAGTTTTTAAACCATTCTTTCATGGAAATACTACATTTGTCTAATTTGCACATGCAGCTGTCTAACATGTTGTCTAACATGCTTTAGAGCGGTTCCCTATTTGAACTACAGTGTTTTGCATTGTGTTTGGTTTTGTTGCTAGGGCTGTCGTGAGATAAAAGCAGACAACCGATAGTTCGACACAGTTCCTCTTCTGTTCTCCGTCCAACTTGACCTGCTCTCTTCATCCAACACCAGACCACCCACCACTCACTTTAATGATTAACCTCAGATTAACTGCAGCACAAAGAACCCTCTTGTTTCCATCTCCCCCTTTTTTCTTTTATCTCCTTCCACTACCTTCTCTGCAGCTAGTAAATGTCAGCCACTTAGGGTTGAAAGTAAATATCCAAGAGAGCAAAACAGCCAGAAGAGTCACCTGCCACACTGCGCAGCAGCATCTTCACATACCGCTTAAAGCACACGATCCAGTCAGACCTTGTGCCATTTTTAGCAGCAGAGATAAGAGAGCTGCCAGACTCACAATCGGCACAATTTTTGTTTTTAGTGCTTTTTATCACAAAACTATTATCAAAAAAAGAATAAAGTCTCTCAAACTTTTATTTTCTTTCTCACTTTTGGCCACCTCCAGCTATTGCGTGTGTGACGTCAGCCTCATAATATGCAGCTCTCTAAGAAAATGTCCTTCTCTTTTTCTTGTGATCCATGCCTCCCACACTGTGAGTCAAATATCATTAGCTCAGTGTGATACTCTCTGTGTATAATTAGTGTCAGGTGCATGGTGACATTTCTGCAGCCTTAATGATGTTCTGACGGCATGAAGAATAAGGTGGTGGATTGTTTCCTTGCAGGAGCGACAGTATAAATATCCTGGTTGCAGGGGTCAGGTGGGCGGCTGAATACCACCAGTTATTTTTTTAAATTAACTGCAGTACGGATTTCCTCCTCCATATAATATTCTCCTTTATAATTTTAGTTAGGCCACATGTGTTTCTTAGTTCTTAATATTCTTCCTCTACAGTATAAATCATTTAATCTCCCTTCCTTTATATAAATCCTCGTCTTCATATGAAACTATGTCCCTATTTTCCCTCATTTCCTCCCTTCCACCCTCCTCCTCTATGGCAGTGCGCAGGCTGCTTGGTCAAAAGCAGGTATGGACAAATGATGTCAGCAGCCTGCGTCAAAGTCTCAGGGGCACGTTTACAATCCCCTTAGCCCGACTGAGCCTTCCATCGAGATCATTGTGCACCAATCAAATCTGCTCTGCCAGCGATGCGTCTTTCTGTATGCACGTCAATTTCTTCCTCCAGTTCAATCACTCAAAGCAGACAAATGTAGCTTCTGTGTGCAGCACCTTGAGCTAAACGGATGCATGCGCAACCATGCTCAGTTCCTGTGTGTAAACAGAAGGACAGACACGCTCAAACATACACAGTCCTTGGGGAAAATGACGTGTTACCTTGAATTTGCTCATCACAGTTGTTTTTTTCTGGCTGATCAATGGAGGTGACTGAATCCTCTCTGAGATGCACCAATCCATCATAGTTCTCCCTGTGGGTCGTGGCTTTTGCTGAGAAAGATAAAAACTCTCCTCATTACAGTTTTTCTGCAGAAGAGTGCAGTTCTAATGCTTCCTGTGTTCACGGGCACAGATAATGGATTGTTGTCCCACTGTATGTGTTGGGCTTCCAGTGAAATGAGTCAGCTGGAATGTGGTTTGCATTTATGCTTGGCTGCATCATAAAGTGGCATAAACACTGACCTCAGTGCAAGGGCGCAGGTTTGGTTTCAAAGTTGGTAGAGACAAAGGGTGGGGTGGAATACGTCAACAATGCCGGTAAGTCAGAGGTTATGTTATGGTTAATTTTGTTATCAAGATACATTTGCGTCAGTAAGAGTTTGTTCACTTTTTACCCAAATTACTTAACTCTAGGGATAGGCTATAGGATAGAAATTGAGTTGTTTGGTACCTGTCCTTATCATCCATTAAAGCTGCAGTGGGTAGAAATAGAGTAAATAGGATTTATTTATTTATAAAATGGTCACTACATCCTGACAGTAGTGCATGAGACAGGTAATCTGAAAAAAATCATGTACCTCTGTGTCCCCCGGTGCTCCTAATGGCATCTGCAAGATTTCACAGACCGGAGGAAAACAACCAATCGGAGCCGAGCTGGAGCCTTGCCGTCTCTGAGCAGCTGTCAATCACCTGCAAACTCCGATCAAACGGTCAAACTAGGCAGCACTGATCAAATATGAATCAATATTCTGTTACTGAAATGCCTATTTCTCACCTCAAATGTTTTCAGAAACATCTTGTAGTGTACTGCTTAGCTGTAAAATGAGAAAGTTTGTGACCCGGCAGCCATGTTGAGACCAGTTGAGGAAATGCCAAGCACCGCCCACCAGCCAGAGCACAGCCAATAGGAACGCTCTCTCTCTGAAATGACCTGTGATTGGTCAAAGTCTCCCGACTAGATTTTTTTAAACCAAAAACAGAGCCATGAGGAGGTGCAGAAGTCTAGTTTTCTCTCAGAATACTTGAATGACAATATGCTGAAAGGTTATTATGGAATTTTTGCCCAATGATGCCAAAAACATTCTGCCTACTGCAGGTTTAAGTAAATCTACACCTTTACTTCCGTCACTGACTTAAAGGGGTTGTCTGGCAGTTTTAGTATGGAGCCTCCATAAAATTGTTACTTGTGAGATACAAACTTAAAAAAAACTAATTAAGGCAGCAGAGGTCTAGTTATCCTGCCTTTTAGTCCCTAGTATGGGTCAAGCTCCTAAAATGCTGGATCTTCACAACACTTCCCACAATGCAACTCAGTAGCATCTATTGTTAGACCCTCTCTGCGTCCAATCCCCCAGTTTGTAATTGCAGGCTTTCCTTTAACAAGAATCTACGGTCACATTAACAGCTCTGTGAGGCTGTACTTAGGCTTTGAGCTAAGGGTTAACACCAGCCTACTATCATGCTAACATGCTGCCAATGACAATGCTAACATGCTGATGTTTGGAAATTAATATTTACCATAATTGCTAACTTAGTGTAGCGTGTTAGCATGCTAACGTTTGCTATTTCACACTAAACACAAAGTACAGCAGAGGCTGATGGAAATGTCCTTGGTTTTGCAAGTATTTGGTCATAAACCAAAGTATTGAACAAATAAAAATGTTGACCTGATAATGGCACTAGATGAAAAGTTAAGGGATGTATTAGGACACATCGTCTGGCAACTATGAACGTCCCAAAACTTTGAGCCAATCCATCCCAACATGTTCTCATACTAACTCGTCACATACTGACGCTTTGTCAGACCCCTCAGAAGCACTTTTTCGGTCGCAGTAAAAACTTGCTTGATGTTGTGAATTAAACAAAAAACACTTGCTTAGGTTTAGACAACAAAATCACTAGGTTTAGGAAAAAATAACATGGTTGGACTTAAAATTACTAAGTTTTTACATTGTGAACACGGGACACGAACAAACTGCTGATTGTAAGGTGAAACTTCACACTTGGGACACGAACTGCGGTCTCCTGGATGAAAGCCCTGTGTTTGTTGGACCCATTCACCTCCCCCCCTGCCCGCCCTGTGTGTCTCTTTCAGCAGATGGGTTTACATTGTAGTAAATGGAAAGCCTGGTGCATCTATTTGACGCCCTGGGAATGAAAATGGGCTGTCCATTCAATATATTTTTAGATGTTTTACGGGATAAATGAAACAAATTTGAGCTTCCGGTGGCACTTTAGAAGAAACTCAGGGGTATCACCAAAGTTAGGTTTATTATTTTAGACTTTAGAAAGCTCCTCCAAAGCAATCAAATGTATTATACTGTTTCCCAGGCTGAATTTTACTACTAATGAGTAGAAATCTGAACTTTATATCTGAAGTCGGTGTAGGACCCCTAATTGAGCTCCTGCTGTGTCTTGGCCGAGCAGCATGCATAGCCTAATGACGTAAATCTCAAGCTTATATGCACACAGCAGTATCATTACAGACAGATGACAGTCTGTTACTGTTTTCCACTCCGACTGTCAATAGGCTTTTAGCATCTGCTCAGACTTGACTGTAACATCCATCACAAGGTTTAGCGACACTGCAGAAGTGAGAGGAAGGGAGTGTGAGGTAAGCCATTAACTGGTTAGAGCTGTCAAAGGGGCTGTGACCACACAAACAGAGCGTTTGTGCTGCATTTACGTCAGACAGCAGCTGTGGTTCATCCCTCCCCCCTGCAATACTATGAGAGTCAGCCAGACAGGCTTCAGGACTGGGAAAGAAAAACACTGCAAGGAGCCATATGTTTGGTTTTGCGGACATGCTGGTACGCTCTACAATGGGAACACACAACCCTGAGACACACAAATGAGATTAAGGTGGTTGCCCATGGCATTTCCACAGAGGTGACAGGGAAAGATTCATCCACGTACATACATAAAGCTTCCATAATCCATGACATGACATCTGCTATAATCCTCCTTGGCATTTAGTGCACACGGCTGAGTGATTATAACAGGTGTCATGTCATTCTTTAAGACAGGCTTACACTGGCTTTAGCCTGCATGTGCCTACTAGCAAACGTAAGCGTGCCTGAGGGTGTGAAATCACCAAGCTGCAGACTCATAAATGGCGTTTATTGTTTTAATTAGGGAGTGCGTGGCGTCTACTACTTGGGATTTTAACTACCCACTCTTAATTCTCTGGGAACTTGAGAAGAGCAACATAAAAAGGGAATAAAACTGAATGTGCTGGAGCTGCTCAGGGTTAAAGGTTTCAATAGGGAGACAAAATCACCAGGAGAAACAATAATTTCTGCAATAGAGAACGTAATCTGTATCAACTATATTTGATATTTCTCTCTTTAGCTTCTTTAGCCTAACTAGAATCATGTATGAGGAGAGAATACAGTGCACTGTGTTTGTTGTTTTGACTCACTGACGTGTGTGCATCTATGTGTGTTTCCTCGACAGGCAAAGCAAATGCTGTTTACTAACTAGGTCAAACTCACTGAAAGCAGTGTGTAGCTCAGCGTGGTCACAGTATTAACAGTTATGCAAAGTTGTAGCTCTGCAAATGTGTACCTTTTGATGTTACATGAGGTTTATGGGACACGGTTTTAATCACACAAAGGTTAAAGCAAATGGACTGCATAATGACATGGGGACTTTTAAGGCTGATGCTCTCTGTTGTTATAAATAAATACCAAATAAATAAATAAATACAACTGAAAAGACCAAAACCAGTAATGTTAGTGTTCGTCCGTCTCGCTTTCTGACTTCCCTACCCTGTCTGTGGAATCAGCCCCAAGCATTTGCTCTTTCTGAAGACGTACATTTTCTCGTAATCTAAAGACAAACAGGTCACATGTGCACAGTTTGTTTTTTAGAAAGGCTGTGTAATCTCCAAAAACACCTGGACACTGCTGTTTTTTGTTTTTGTGTTTTTGCAAACATTTTTTAAACAGGAGTAAAAAGTGTTTTTGTTGGGAATTATCTTTAGCTGTGGAATAATACACATTGGGTGTACTAGTCATGAGGTGTTTATGGAATTGACTCAAAATATACTACAGTGCCCATGTTCATGGTAATGCAGGAACATGTCAGCCAGTGCAACAATGTGGCTTATTGATGTGTGTTTTTGGACAACAATGGAGGTCTATGCCACAGACGAATAAGCTATATCAGTCTTTGACTACACATACAATAAAATCGTTGTTGGTTTTGGCTTTTCATAAGATTAGAGAATATCACTGGCCATATCTTTCAACATTGAAAACAACATAGACTTTTTTGCATTTATATAGTAAATAGTGGTCAGGAAATGTACAGCTTCTGTCTGTCAATGTATTAGTGAAATCAACCAAATAACATCAAAATTGCAGCAAAGTTTGGGCTGTTTGTTTAACATAAGTGTAGCATGAATTTAGCTGATGATGGACCTGAGGACATTTCATTCCATCTTTGTAGTGTAGGATAATGTAGCCACAGGTCCATCCTGTAATGTTGTAAAGAGAGTGATTTTGCATTGAAAACACTCAGTTGCTTTAAACCAAGGCTTCAGATCATAGATACTTACAGGGCTGCAGGAGATTTGAGTCGAGGGGTCATCTAAGGAGATTTTGAGTGTTCAGTTTGTTGTAGTTGTGCGGCGTCCTGTTGTTTGACATTTGCCCTAGTTGTTAATGACTGTTCACATTCACGGCACCGGTCTGTTTACTGTTTAATAAAGACTGACGTCTGTTGTCATACAGCATGTATTTGTTAATGCTCGTTGACATTTCTGGCTGTTCATCGCTTCTGACATTTGAGTTCATACATCAACTGTGTCATTGGAGTTTGTCATTTGAAATGTCAGTTCACATTAAGTCGTTTGTGCACACATCAGACTGATGCAAACAGCTCTTATACTAACAGGTAAAAAAACGGTATATAACAACACATTTTTGGCATTTGATAATAATATGGCTGCCAGCACAGCTACCCTTTGTGTAAGTGCATTATTATGGTTCATGTCTGAAAATATAACATGCATATCTATGTTTTTTTATGTCCATCCAGTACATTTTGAGATATTTCACGGGATAAGTGAAAAAATTTGAGCTTCCGGTGGCGCTATAGCAGAAACTCGGAGTATCACCAAAGTTATAGGTTTATTGTTTGAGACTTTAGAAAGCTCCTCCAAAGCAATCAGTTTTTTAAATCTACTGGAATAATTGAACCAATTGCATCTTTCATAAGAGATGAAATTAGGTTTTGAAACCAAAGCCATGGCCGTGCCTGACCGCCAGCGTGAGCAGCGCGTGTGCATCGCGGAACCTTTTGTTTTTTATTTCGGTGTCCATGTTAACACACTGCCTGCGTGAGCATTCGTGGCTCGGCTGCATGTAATAAAATAAAATAAAAACAGTAATATGCATGTATGTAGCTGCTTTGGGAATATTGTCTGACTGATTGTTTGACCTATAATGGCATTGAATCTCATTAAATTAAAATTCAAAGAGAAAACAACCCGTAAAAAGGCTTTAGATAAAAGAAAGAAGGAGAAAAAAAAACCTTGTTTAATCTCTCTGTGTAAGCGCTGGTGCTGTGCTGGCGTCAGTGGCTTACTGATGTCACCTCCAAAGCTGCACTCAGCCCCCCCCTCCTTCTCCAGTATGCCCAGAAAGACTGCATCACTGCTGGGCTTGATGATTGCCTTGTTTCTCCCTGGAGGACACCTCACTGGGTGCCTAAGTGACTAATGACCTCTTCTTACAGGTATGTCTCTGTGGTCTTGTATTTTTGTAAAAGACGGAGACAGGTGCAGTGTTTGATGTGCTGTAATCTAATGAACACATGCTGCATGTGCTCTACAGTCTATTGTAGGCAAAAGACTTGTGTCATACAGAAAAATTAACAAAATTAACAATGTTGTGAAAGAACAAAGAACATAGGAGACAAAGAAATACAACAGCATGACGGACACTTTGAACAACAGATGGTATAACAGTGTGTGACAGTATAGCGTACTTCCTCTCTGCAGCAGTGAATCACACAAAACCACAAATGGCACAGTAGGCCTACGTATACCTCAATCCCGTGCAGTCCAATACATCTATGTATGAGGAACCAAAGTGGGGGGAGGTAGAAAAAACGTCAGAGAGAAGAATCAGCATGTGCAGCCCTGAGTTAAGACAGCAAGGAAGAGAAAATGAAGGGAAAATCCAACATACATAGATGAACAACCAGAATGATGATGTGAGAATCTCACATTATCATAATGTTGATGTTAAACAGTCATATAATGAGTTACTGTTGACAGCATTGAATCAACAGTCATCAACTTTTATTTGACAAATGGATTTTTATTCACAGTGGCAGCACATTTCAATAGTAATTAAATCTAATTAAATGCTATAAAACAGAGATGTATAAACAAAAGATGTATCAAGATTGACAAAGAAAATAAAGCAATACTGCAGTTTAATTTAAAGACCACATGAACAAAGTTATTATTGACACAACTACAAGGACTTTGCCAAGCTCTAAAATCAGGCTTTTAAACTTTATGGACAAGACCAGTAAGTTTCAATTTAAAGTGCTTTGTGGTTTTGTTAAGTTTTCTTGAGTAATTGTCACGAACTGAGCAAACTCCACTGTGGAAGACTGTTAGATGCAACTAAAAGCTCCAGAAAATTGTTCATATCTGTGACATAGAAGTCATTTGAACATCACTGTCTTGCTGCATTGAGCTTTTCTATTTTTACTCATACAGTATACTCTATGTTTTAGGTCTTGCTCTTGTCTTTTATTGTGAAACTTTTTGTGCCGTCTGACCTAGAACGGTGTTCAAATCAATCAAAGTCACCAAATACTCAAAAGGACAAATTCACTTTTTGACAATAAGTTCCAAACACCTATTTTTTACTGATTTCTTTATAATAATGTGTATTTGTGCCAGTAGAGTTAGCTCTTCCCTCAAACTGCAGCTTTTCAAAGTGTCCACCCATACAAAAGTCACCATTGTTTTGACTGGATAGTGTTTGCAAATAATGGTCAGATATTTTTCAGTTTGGTACTTGTTTGTAGTTTTCATTAAATACTACTAATAATAATACTATTCCCTCTAAGAAATGTCATGCTTTGAAGCTCCTCTCACATTAGAGAGCGCTGAACCTTTGAGTTTGACACTCACCCCACGAGGACGTAGCCCACCAAACCTGTGCAACTATAAATAACACAAATAGTGGCTGTTGACATATTTGAACTCCACTTTGCGAGCACTAGTGCATGTGGATAAGATGCTGTTCAAATATTGTTTAAACTTATAACCTCCCACTGATTGTAATGCTGATACCTACAATACTGGTTTGTCTGAGGCTGGGAAAAGATTTACAGCAGGAAACTGTAGTCTTTGGGGAAGGATTTTTACCTTTGACCTAGATAAAGAAAGGCAGGAAGAGGGAAATACTTAGGAAATACAAGGGCTTGTTGCAGCTCGTTATCCTGTGATACTGCATGCTTTATGAATGCTGTAAGCTACTTATGTAGTGAGGAAATGAACAAGACGGGGGTTCTCTATGTCAGAAATATAAACACACATAAACGCAGACATGTAACAACACAACATCTATAATCTAGTGATATTTCTAAATTTGTTGGCATCTGCTGACAGCTTTAACTTTGGCACTTTGGCTGATACACTCAAACAAGATACAATTGATATTTGCAGAGGACTAATGAGAACCACAAACACAACACATTTTAACCTATTGTTTAGTTTATTTTAACCATCCATTGAGATTTGCACATATTAACTTCCAAATCAGACGAAACAAAACCTAAAACAACAACAAAAAGTATAACAAATAAAATGCTAAGGGTGAAAAGAGACTTAAATAACAAAAATAACAAAAATTAAGATAAGCATTAGGTTGCGTTCTGACTTGACACAACAAACATATTCAGTTTCCAATTCACTTATAGGCCTAATACATATCTGCGATAAATGTCTCTAATTTCAGTCTATATGTTTTTTTTTCATATAGATTTGATTTAATACACTTCCTACACTTAATTTTCTTGCCGTGACCAAAAGGATATTAAACAAATATGTGTATATAGTCCTTAGGACTCTATTTATGAAATTATATGATTATGATTATTTATTTATGAGTTTGCTGATCATTCTCCACACTTTTCATAGCAAAATTCAATAAGTCTTTGCTTCTTATCTGTCTAAGGGAACGGAAATGTCTATGAATAATTTTCCTTTAGTGTTCTTTTCAATTCATCAAATTAAAATTCTGAACTGAGGTATACAATAAGACATCATCCACGTACAGAGATATTCTATGTACCTTCTCACTATTTTTTTGCTTTTATATTTGGATTTTATAATTTGTGTAAAGAATATGACACTGGTCGCATAATGCACTTAAAGGGCAACCATGAGGCACCTCTCCATTAATATCAAAATTATTCTGAAAAAGGACCCTTAATTTGATACTCAATCAGGGCTTTTGTCCATCTCTGTAGGAACAGATATTAGATATTAGATATTAGATATTATAGATATTAAAACTCTTCATATTTTATTAGTTAACTGATGTCCAGAAATCAGCATAATCCAAACAAATAAAGATTTTGATAATAACTCTTTTTGCCAAATAGCAATTTTAATAGATTGATAGATGATTCAACAGAAGCACTTTTCAGATTGTCAAACAGTGTCAGAAACGTCTCCCCTATACCCTTCCCATGTCAGAATTGCATTTCATGCAGGGATGGCCTGCGGAGGTGTGCGTAGGTGAGAAAGTATGCAGGATTTGAATTTCTCCCTCAAGCTCTCTTTTTAACTCGTCTCTCAACCTCTTCTTTCTGTGTGTATAAATGACTGCAATACCATGAATGCCTTCGAGGAAAGACAAATTAATGTCGTCATCTCTATTTAAACAATTATCTTGTCCCTCCTTATGTCAGATATTCTGAAAGGAGGAGCATAGATCTCAGTCAGAGTTTGTGTCAAAGAGCGCACGTTATTAAAAAAAATTATAAACGCATTTTAACATATGAGAGTTCAGAGACAAACGCTGATACAACGACAGCACTTATTAAACCATAAACACATCAGAGCAACAAAAGTACGTTTTGATGAAAGGTACAGTACATTACCTTGCGATTGAGAAAGAGGTTGAACCCTGAATGTGTGTGTGTTTGTGTGTGTGTGTGTTTGTTTCTGATGATCTCACTCATTTTCATTAAAATCCAACATCTATAACCCACCAATCCCCCTGCTGTTTGCCGAAGTGATACCTAACACCTTTGCGTCATTGCTCTTTCATCTGTGTGGAGCCGACTCAGTGGTGTATTATCAGACGTCAGCAAACAATCCTTTGTACTCCTGTAATACCATGTGAAAGGAGGACTGGGAAGACCATGTGTGTATGCATGACAAATGGGATGTACTGTGCCATTTGAAAAGGAAGAAGACACACTCACTCTTTGAATTCGTCACTTACAGCAATCTCATCTGGTTTCGTCAGAGCTGAGGCAGAGCTTCTCTGACCTCAGCAGGATGATTAATGTCGATGTAAAGGCAGAACTATGTGGACTGAAGTGAGCTTGAGCTTTGGGTCAGTCCTTCTGACCTGAGCAAACAGACAGTAGTCAGGTGGGATATTGACCTACGCTGATAAGCTATCAGCGAACATTCCTGTGTAGATGTGTATTCAAGGTCAGCGACAGGGATCAAGACACAGGAACTATAAATTCACATTGGAGTGACGCATGAAGAGAAAGAAAAATAACTCATTAGTCTGACTTGACACTCAACAGATATGACCGTGATTCACTCACAAAAAACTTTGATGATTCAGCTTTAACTTCTACTTGCAGCAATCCATTAGGCCTACCAACTCCTTTCTTTATTCATCTTTGTTACAAGATGATCTAAAAGTAAAAATACAACTTACAGAAAGCTCTGTTTGTGAGTTTTCCCTAATCTTTTGCACTCAGAGATTCCAACTCTGTTTGTTGGTATTTGACTCAAGCTGCCTAAAATCCAAAACAGATAATGTATTTGCTTGTTTGGCTCAGTTTGTATCACACTGGTTGTATGATAATGAAACTGTCAGTAGAAAAAAGGCACCATCAGGAAACTTTACTGTAAATATTGTGTTCTTGTTGTTGCTCAGTTGCACCGTGGTATATTGTGTTATGCTATAAATATGTTGTCCTTTTGGATTACAAAGCTTATTTACCCATTTACTTACTGTGCGTTTTCAGTACAGTGCAACTATTCTCTGTCTGACATTAATCACATTGTATGATGAGGGTGATGCACAGAATGCACTGTGCTCTCCTTATTCAACTGCCTCTTGTCAATGCAACAATGCAACCATACTCTTCATGTTACATTACAGTCTAACAAGACCCACTTCAGCAGTACATTCACCACCACAGGGATATGTATCAGAATCAGCTTTAATGATGAAGTAAGTGTGTACATATGACAGTATATGCAATGTATACAGCAATGACTGATGTTAACTGAGTTAGAGATTGATGGCCATGTACTGAGAAGTTTAAATGCTGGGTGCTCTATAGTGAGCATAATAAAACACAATTAGATCTCACAATTTTACTTCCCTTTTTTGGGGGGGATTATGTGTCACACGTATTTGTTTCAGTGATATAAAAATCTTTAAAAATTAAAAATGATTACTGCTTCCTTAGTGTTTTAAAACATGACACTGGGATGCCGATTCTTATTTAAAGTTGTTGCATCGTGAGAGTTGCATTGTGGTTAATGTAGGTACAAGGTTTTTTACAGGGAAGAAGAATGCATGGAATAAAAAAGACAATATATCTGTCTTTTGATATTTTCATAAGCTGTCCATCGTGAGTCGGACAGTGTTATAGAAGTGCAATGCTAAATCGGTTGAGCACTCTTTTATATATACACTAAGGGTTGGGTTATGTGTAGCATATAGGGTATTTATGTGTATGCCACTAAATGCAGTACCTGTGAGGGTTTCTGGACAATATTTGTCATTGTTTTGTGTTGTTATTGATTTCCAATAATAAATATATACATATGTTTGCATAAAGCCTAAGCAATCTCCCTTTACGGTACATTTTGAACAGATAAAAAATGTATTTAAGAATAATTGTGATTAATCATGGACAATCATACGATCAATTGCGATTAAATATTTGAATTGATTGACAACCCTATGTGTGTGTGTGTGTGTGTATGTGTGTGTGTATGTGCACAGGATTTCATGTGATTAAGAGTGACATAGATGTCACATGTTGAAGAAAGGTGAAGGAGGACTTGGGTAAACTGGGTAATGAAGTGCCTCCACAGACCATGTTAGTGGTTGCATTGGCCAATGAAGTGGAGCATGACATCATCACAGTAATATCAGTGTGACGCACTTCACTGAGGTTCATTAACATTCTCTTCGTTCCAAGGCGTTTCTCAAAACAGAAAGCAGCTCTGGAGCTCGCCCAGTTCATACTGGGATAAACTCACCGCAACACCCCACAGGATAAGCTGGTTTAGAAAATTGGATGGGTGGATGGTTGGTGCTTTGGAGTAACAAAACAGAACAACCAGGGAGACTGTGTCTGCTTTCTTCGTCCATGTATCTTAAGAATCAAACCGATTCATGATGGAAAATACAAACGTCATGGCTTCATATATCACATCAGAACTAAATCTAAGACTGCTGATATTGATTTGGTATTGAACCATAATTGGCTTCTTATGGCTCAGAAGGGAAACCAATCCATCATGCAGTTAATGTGACCTACTACAATCAATATCTCCCCCTACAGAAATAATAACCTACTGCACCAAGAAAACAGTTCTGGCTACCAAAATGGTTTGTCCTGTACTGTCGATAGATTTGTGTATGAAGAGTAAACCTCATTTAAAAATAACCATAATAACATTTAAAAAGTACATATTCTGTGTCACCACTTGTGTAATCTCTTCCCCGTCTACACTGGTCAGAGCCAGCATGTGGTTGTCCATTTCTTGTTCTATACTCCCATCTTGTGGTAAATAAGAAACATAACACTTAATTCCTCAGATTTCCTCAGGGCAATAGTAAATATTCTTTCACGACGAGTCCGGCTGTAAGAGGGAAACTTTAAATGGATTATGATCCAGAGTCTATGTTTTATGTAAAAATTGCTTCTAAAATTCATAGTTTCATGGTGAATTTCAGTGCCAGTTCAATTGAACCCTCCACCTTTGCCGCGGTAACTTTGGGGAATCATTTTAGACATACTCCTTAAAACAATTACAGATACAATTTTTTTTACAGCTTCAATTTGTCTGCATAGTTTACCATCAAACTACATACAGATGAAGACTAAATTTAAGTAATCAAAACTGAAAATGGACAGGATGAACAATTAAAGTGACCAACAGCGCTTTCAATGTTCAATATGTGCATATGATCATTAAGACACTTGACAAAATGTGAACCTCATAGAGTGATACAGGAATGAGTCCTAAAACCTGGAAATGAGTTCACATTTTAGCACTTCCGGTTCCCTCGTCTGGTAGTCAATGGGTTTTTTGAATGGGTTTTTAGTTAGATGCCTGAAATAAAGTCCGTGGTTAACACAAGCTGAAGAGATTTTAACGTTTTGTTCTACAATATAAAACACATTAACAAATAACCCACTCGTGAATTTTGAAGCTTTTATCGGTTTTATAAAAGGCGGTTGCTAACAAGTGGCTAAATGAGACCAGTAAATGTCATCAGGCCGACTTGTCCTCCTTTACAGCCTCGTTGTGTATAGTTGCGCTCATGCGACCGTGGTGCAATTCGTTTATAGCCTAACGTTAGCTTTTTACTTCTGGCAATTGCATTTACACTTCAAAAATCATAAAAATGGTGTTCGTTCGTGAAGATTATCTTGCTGAACAAAACGTGTAAGAATCGTAAACACTTGTTTTGCCACAGAGTTTATTTTCTGCAATAATCCAAAACCCAATGGGAAAATCTCATTGGCTTTTTGTCAAGGGAACCCAGGTGATGTTAACTTCCTGGTTGGCCTACAAAAATATGTCATCCCTGGAGAGCTCTATCATGTCAGTACATTTCGGTATTTCAGTTGCTAGTGCATACACTATTTGCACATATTTGTTTGGAACTACGGCTGCACAGTGGTGCATTGGTTAGCACTGTCACCTCACAGCAAGAGGGTCGCAGGTTCAAACCGGGCTTGGGGCTCTTCTGTCTGGAGTTTGCATGTTCTCCCCGTGTTAGTGTGGGTTTTCTCTGGGTTCTCCAGTTTCCTCCCACAATCCAAAAACATGCAGGTTAGGTTAATTGTTGACTCTAAATTGTTGTCTCTATGTGTCAGCCCTGTGATAGTCTGGCGATCTGTCCAATCCGCATTCGCCCAATGTCAGCTAGGATTGGCTCCAGCCCCCCGCGACCCTGAATAGGGTAAACGGTTACAGATAATGGATGGATGGATGGATGGATGTTTGGAACTATGCCATTGTCATACCAAATATTCACATAGGCTTAAATAACCCCCAAATTGACGCAGATTAAGCCTGGAACAGACTATTGGGGCCCTGGGGCCTGCTTTTCTTGGTTTGTAAACCTGTTCATATATTCACTGTAGTGTCCATCATTCTTTGTCCTTCCCTCAACATCGTTACTGTTTTATTCCCTCTCATATGTGTCTGCCTAAATGTCTCTTGTTATGTTTGCTCTGCTGGTGTCCTCGTCGTGTATGGCTGTTTTTATCTGTTTGAGTATTATTTGACTAGGACAGGGGTCAGCAACCTGCAGCTCTGGAGCCACATGCGGCTCTTTAGCTCCTCTCTAGTGGCTCCCTGTAGATTATTTAAAAAATTAGTGCAAATGAATAACTGTTTTTTTTTGTTTACAGTATTTCATATTTTTATTTATCATTGTTGTAGGTCTATGGTACGACGGTAAAACAGAGTATTAGGGCCACATTGAGGAAAAAAAATAAATCTGAGATTTAGAGAATAAAGTCATAATATTATAAAGTAGTAATTTTACGTGTTATTTTCTTTTTTTCTCGTAAACTTCTGACTTTATTCTCGTAATATTACGACTTTTTTTCTCGTTTTATCTGTGCTGCGTCTAACAGCTTATTATTATCATTATTATTATTATTATTATTATTATTATTATTATTATCATGTGTGCTACCTCTAACAGCTTATTTTTGAAGTTCTTCTGCCTCCAAGTGGCCCTATAGAACATGGTCGCCTCTTTTAAAGCCACTCGGAGCCACACTACTGCTGCTGTCCACAAGATGGCGACAGAGATCCTAAAAAGCCAGAAACACCGGACGGAGAGGAAGAAGAAAAAAGAAAAAGTCAGGAATGTGAAATCCAGTCCGCAGTTTCTCAGCTGGAGCGTGAAATCCAGTCCGTAGTTTCTCAGCTGGAATGTGAAATCCAGTCCGTAGTTTCTCAGCTGGAATGTGAAATCCAGTCCGTAGTTTCTCAGCTGGAATGTGAAATCCAGTCCGTAGTTTCTCAACTGGAGTGTGAAATCCAGTCCGTAGTTTCTCAGCTTGAATGTGAAATCCAGTCCATAGTTTGTCAACTCCTTGTTCGTTTCTCAAGTTTCCCTCCGACGCGTGCTCGTCCGTTGTCCTCTCTGGTCTTTGTGTTGTTGTCAGGCAGAAACACACAGCAGCAGCAGCAGGGTGGCGCGTGTCCTGATTCACAGGCACCCCAACAGGATTAAACAATAGATAGACATTTATTGTTGTTGTCTGTTACAATAGTTAGGTGTTATTTATCATTGTGTTAACCATGTCGGTGAGTGTGGAGTCCGGGTTCTCCAGTGAGGAGGTGTTGAACAGCCGCTTCCCTCTGCACCGGGCGTGCAGGGATGGAGACGTCGGCGCCCTGTGCTCGCTGCTCCAGAGCGCCTCCAACCCGGCGGACCTCTCCGTGGAGGACACCTTCTACGGCTGGACGCCCATACACTGGGCCGCGCATTTCGGGAAGGTAAGTAGTTCAGTCTATTAACTAGCTGGCGGACAAGATGTTCCTAAATGAACATTGTGATGTCCAGAATGAGCGCCAACGTTTCTCCGTCATGAAGCCTCGTCTCGGCCATTTCCTGATGTTCGTCTCCACGGTTATCTGATGAACAGCAGCCATCGTTCACCGGAGGAGACAATGGACCATAAACCCTTAAATCAACGCTGTTCTTTAGATAACGGGGTTTAATTCATAAACTGTGTAACCTACCGATAGAACTACATCTTTAGGTGAAGTTATGCGTTATATAAGTAACGTTAAGGTTTTAACGTCGAGCGGGAACAATTTTAACGGCCGTTAGGTCAGCCGTTAGTGAACGTTAACTTAACGGCCGTTAAGTCAGCCGTTAGTCGACGTTAACTTAACTCATTGCAACAATTCGTTAAGTTGCCCTTTAACTTAACTCATTGCAACAATTCGCATTAAGTTGCCCTTTGTGTGTAATAATATTGGCAAAGACATATTGGGTTCATAGGAAATTATTTATAAGTACATTTCAGTCCTATTCAGCAGACACTTTCATATAACTTTGTGATTTAAGGAAGAGCTGAATTTGAATAAAAGTAGATGATTAACATTAACTTTGACATTAACTAATGACTTTGTAAATCCAGCACAATTATTACACATACCAGAGGACAACTTAATGTAAAGGTTGATAAACTGCTCTTAGTCTAGTAGGCCATATTGCATGTTCTTTGTTAAATCTAGAGTGTGGTTTTCTTTGTTAATATTTGTTTTGGTTAGTGTCTTACATATACAGCTTGACTGGATGACCAAATGCACATTGCCTCTTTTTTTCTGAAGCCCTTTTACTGTTGGTATGAAAAGGCTATAATTCTGTTGCATAGAGTGAAAATGCATCAATCATACATCATTTGTTGCATACTTTCTTAGGAAACTGCAAAACAACTAGAAGGTCAGATTTCCTAGTTTTGATATAACTATTTTAGCTGTTCTGATGTCGTTGTACTTTTTTTTGTTTTAGAACAGGTGTCATTTGACTTAAACGATACAGAGAAATTCTTGACAAGATTAAAAAAATTATATAAAACGGATTATAAGATAATTCATTTTACATTATGAATGTAACCAGCCCAGCCCACCCTGTTTTTTGGTGGTATTTTAGGAAGTGGATAAATAATCTATCTAAATCGTAGTGCTTAGCCCCACTTTTTTAGTTGGCAGCTCCTTTTGAGCTTTTCCATTTATAGAATTCATTGTTATTTCTGGTGTACCTGAAGCATGAACAAAGGCAGAAGAGACACAACCAATCTTTCTTGTTTCTCAAATGTAGATCTTGTAAGACCTGTAGGGAGACAAGCAATTACAAACGATGTTACTCTTTGTGTTGCCTTGCATGTCTTAACAGATCATAGTTATTTCCCGAGGTCATGTATGTCAGTCCAACTCAATGAACTAAGTACTTAATTTACCTACTGCATATTTTATACAAGTATGCAAACATTACTTTTTGAGCTGCTTGTTATTCTTACTCTTTCATAGTTTCATAAATCAGTCTTTGTTTTATTTGGCAAGGGTAACAATATAATAGAATATTCTAGGAAGCTGACGTTAAATGTTGCAGCATATTTTAATCAAAGATTCATAATTAAATAAGAAATTTGCTAGTTTTTTCTTTGTCAGCTAAACTATTGTTTTACTTGCAGTTTCACTTTTTGCAACAAGCTGTACGCCTTCTTTTCTGATGCCATTGACATCCAGAGACCCAAAACAACCAGGGGCTTTATAGATGCAGTTTATTGAGTGTAGCTTTTGTATGTTTTTATCCTGAGAGAAAATGGTCATTATGTGGTCATATAAATCTGAGATCAGCAAATGATGTCAGTGGAAAAAGTTAATTAGAGATGCCATAGTGAAATATTGGCTCTACTTATAGGTTAGAATGGTTATAGGTTACACGTTAGAATGAAGATAGAAGGCATTTGTATTTTACGTCATTGAATGACATTTGATATTATTTCTGCTGACTTTGGGCCTCCAGTTATCTCTGGTTCCAATAAGGTATGCAAACAATGCTAACACACCTTTTTAAGTGTTGTTGAAACAGGCATGTGTATATATAGTGTATCGTTTTATTGGACTACATGGCCCTAGTGACATACAACATAAACTACAAATAAAAGAACTGAAAAATAATTATAATTTTATGCAGCTCAGTTGCTCCTGACAGCTGAGACACATCAATTTGTTTTATTAGTCATACTGTAAACCATGGTAATTTGATTTATACTCTTAGTTGAACCTTCATTTTCCATGAAACTCCTGGTTGATTTGGCTGTTTCAACAAATCAAAACCAATGTGTTTAATAAATTCTTAACTTTTTGCTGAGGTCTTGTAATGTGCATTTGGTTATCAGCTGATGAATAATGTTTATGATGAAAATGATGTGTGATTTTCCCCCTGCAGATGACAGATAATGCATTTAGTTCAGTTTATTATCAGGTTATGTTTTTAAACTTATGACCCAGAAATGTATAGAGGCACAACTGGGAGGGAAAAGAAGAGGCACACTAGGTGGGAATGAGGCTCATGACAAACTAACTTTAGACTAACTTCAAAATTAAGTTGGTGTCAAATGTCTAACTGTTACCAATAACGTTAAAATTTCTCACTTATATTTTGTTATTGACACATAAGGGATCTAACTTAAAAAAAAACAAAAAAAAAAACACCAAAAGCCTAACAATTTGAAAGCCAGATAATCCTTATGCACTTTGTTATGGAAATAAATATTGTTTTAAATTAATATTAAAAATATCCAGTAAATCAATATGACATTTGGATTATTATTATTTTAATGCTTGCATGATGTACAATGTATCATGTGGCACAGTAAGAAATGCTGTGGAATATCATTTTATGAAGATTTTGTGTATAAATTGACAATCACATAGTCAATCAAAATCATAAATGCAAGTCTAATTACTATCCTGTTTTTATTTTATTTAAGTAGTACCATAAGGGCAAGACAAATGCAAAAAACTCATTACGTAGTGGGCTGTAAAATTACCTTTTTAGCTGTAACCAATTTTTGAATTGTAATATTTATAGTAATTTAAATATAGTAATAGTTCACTAAATCAATAATATACATAATACATTACAGTTGTATAAATATTTTCCTGTAATTAACCTATCACAATTTGAAATTCAACTTTATTTAATATTAAACCTGGGTCAGATTTTATGAATGTCCTCTTTCATGGTAACATGAACATTTTAGTGGATACCCACACGCTCTCACTCTTCCCTCTTAAGATCTCTTGTCATTTTGCTGGCCACACGTGTGATGGATTCTTTCATCTTTGAAGACCGCTTTAAGCTCCATAGATCGCACATCTAAGAAGTACCTCTGCGCTGCTGTCGACAACAAAATTGAGACAACTGTCTACGGTTTACAGTGAAAAGCGATACACTTAAAGGTTCTCTACATGGAGTTCAGAGCACATCTATTGTCTTCCCACGGCTCTCAACATGGATAAGAGCCGTGGATCGGGACCGTGTTAACAGCAATAACCACCATATGAGTCCAGTACAGAGCGGTGGTGATTAGCTTGCCAGTGGGGCACAACAGAGAGACTCACATGCACTAAAATGCAGACCCGGCCGGCCCAGCTATGTCAACAAAGCACGGAGAAACTCAGATTACAACACACACAGAGGGAGAGTGATGTCATTTTCTGCACAGGTAGACATTACTCAACTATATCTTTACTTTTCAAATAGTTGTTTGCTGCTATATTAATGCTCTGAGTCCCATATGTAGAACCATTTTAATGGAGTCAGTTTTGTCCAGTATTTCTGTAGAGAAACTCCAGTGAAATACATTTCTTGATCTGCTGATCAGTGGAGTTTAATAATTAATTCTTTATTGAAACTTGCAGAACATCCATAAAACACTCACATCAATATTAATAATCATGTTTTAAAATATTTATTAAAATCAATACTTAGTAAAAAAAAACAAAAAAAAAGCCTCAAAATATAACCTTCAACAGTGATGCTACCATATTTATTGTTTCGTACAAAGAGGATTTACCACATCACATTCATGATATGGACACTGAATTTTGTGTCGGTAATATTTGAATCCTTGCCATTATCACAGATTCTTCTTGCTGGAAACCTCCTTTGCTAACTACTCAACTTGTTGAGTTCCTTTTGTAAAGGGCTGTCGCTTTGCACCACCTCACATCTTCTGTTGCTCTTGAATACACCTCAAAGACTGCAACTGGCCAGCTGGCCCGTGCCTTATAAATAATTAGGCTATCAGTAGTCTTAACTCATAAACTGTATGCCTGGAATATATTTCACACTTTGCAACTGTGACTTTTCCTTCTCTTCTTTGCACTGGTGTTGTCAGCCTTTTGCTTGTTGAAGAAGAAAATAAGAGGGGGAGGTAAACAGGAGAAACCACACTAAATGGATCCATCTCTGATTCATTAGGCGGAACTGCAATTCAGAGAGCTCTCTCGCCATCTGCTCCCACCACTGATTGAACACACTCAGTTGGTCGAATGGCTGCCGTAAAGGGCTGACTGTGGTTACGAACACCATGAAAATTAGAGGCAACAGATGATCAATAATCACCCAACAGCACCTGATGGCTGACTGTGGGTTTAAGTCAGGAGCCTGATACCTCAATCTGGTCTGTTATAAAATATTTGGATGCATTTTAATATCCAAATTATGTACTTTCACCCTCAGAGGCTTTTATTCATTTTCATGAAACATTAGCTATGAAGAACTGTATGAGATCAACTGGAACTTAGGGATTTTCATATACCGGTAGTATCTTGTTTGGATACATTTTCCTGTTTCCTATGACCCAGCCACCTTCACACTCATACCACTATTTTTATATTTACACTGGAATTTTTCCTTACACATGCCTGCACTGGAGAGTCCTGGTTCCTGATGATGGGATAAATGTCTTTGAATGACAGAAGAGGAAAGTGTGCTCATCCTTGTGTGATGCTCATCTTTGTCCCATTATAAAATGAGAAGAACTTTCCATTGGGACAGCAAGTATTACATCTGAATTGTTTTAGTTCGGTACGACTGGAACAGTCTTGTGGTCTTATCCGGCCTTAATGAAGAAACTGGTTTTATTTGTCCACTTCCTCTTATCGTTTCTCCATTTAATCCTAATTAGACAAAATTCTCATTTTAAAATCAATGTTCACAGTCCCTGTGCTTAAACTAAAAGTTACAACAAAAGACTTTACATTCTTTAATAAAATAAACATTAAAAAATAGGTACAAAAATGATCCAAACTATACACTTTAAACATCAAAGAAATAACATTTTTGTTAATTTCTAACAAGTTTAATCATCAAAAAGAGGTTTTTATTATTTGTCATGAGCCTCAAAAGTGTTAAGGTGGTCCATTAGCAAGCTAGCATCAGGTAGGAATGTGTTTAGAGGCTGCCGGTGATGAGAGTAGTGCAGAGAAAGAGGCTTAGAGCAGCTGAGTGAAATGGGTTAGATTTGCATACCATCATGTACTGACTGTGTAATGCTAACAATCATCCTGTTGCAATGGTTATTCACTGTCATTTCACTGTATCAAATATTTTACTTCATACACAGAAATGTTTTATTTTGTATGTCACAGTATTAACCCTATACAATATCATAGTCTGTTTTGACATCTAATCTTTGTCACCTTTTCCTTTATGAAAGTGACAACAAGTTTCAAAAAAGTTTTCTATACTGAAACAGAACCGTACGTCTTAATGTTTTGCAGCCATTGAATTGGAAATGACTTGGTTTTTTCAAGTAATCCTAGAAAGGGGAAGAATAGACACTGCTGAGTCTGCCCCGTTCCCTGGGATAGCCGCACTGTTGTGGCATTGAGTGTTCTCACTATCGCTTCCTATCTACACACTGGCAAACTGTTGAGGTATTTCTTGCGGTGATTGGTTTTAATGCTAGGTTTTTATGAATCAAAACTAAAGTTTTAGACCTGCATGCTTTGCTTATTATCCATGATTGTTCCTGTTTCTAGTCTTTTGTTTTTATTTTATGATTTTGTTTTTTATTTTGTGAACTAACCATAGGAGCCCTTTATATGGACAGGTTTAATCACGTGAGTCCCATGTCAACATGTAGCATGATAATAGGCTGCCTCTGGAAGATTAGACGATAGTTAGAGAAGATACATATTGTGTGCTTAGGACGGGAAAGCAAAGCATACCAGGCATTTACAAAGAATTAACGCTTCCTATTAAATTTTTATACCAAACCTTGGTTAATGAGTACTCTGTTATCAATTTTTTGAATCAGTGCTAACTGTAGATGTCAGGTCTCACTAAAGGAATACTGTTTTTAGGATATTGTAAATGGATTATTGGTTTTGCAATTATGAGGGTAAGAGTAAGGTGAGAGTAAGCAGTAAGTTATGAGGTGAGAGTAAGCAGAAGTTAGCAAGAGTGATTTCATCATAAAAAAATATTTTATTTTATAATTTCCATCTGATTTGAGGAGAATCTGTGTGTTCAAATCAGAGTGTCCTATTTTAGATCATCTAGCTCGTCTTTTTGTGGATCCAAAAGATAAAAACAAATGTGTCATAACATCTGCTGTTGTAATGCTACAGCACTTGAAACCCTCATTGCTTCTTTTTGGTCTAACTTTAAAACAAGGCTGAGATAAGCAAAAATATGTGGGAGTCTCTATGAGTGTTTTGTCAGTAAAAATGAGATCTTATACTCCCTAAAATGAGGGCTGGACTTAACATCCACCCTCAGTATCAGTTTTTTAAGCGTGAAATAAGTGAGAGGAAGCCAGAGTTGGGGAGATGGGAAGGTTTGGTGGGATTTGATTTTGATTTGAGGTCAGCACACATGTGGCTTACAATAAATGTGGTTGACAGTATCTGATTATTGCTTAAAGGATAAGATGATATAATGAATTTCTTAAAATCAACTTTGCTCACAGTATTGTTTTTATTTACTGGAGCCTTTCTTGTCCATACTGATTTGCTCAGTGAACTTTTTCTGTTCAAAGAGACTTTATTTTTTAGGGCACTAAATTGTTGAAATTTCTTTTTTAAATAGTTTGACATTTAGATTTATATTCCTTAGAGTGAGACCAATCCATCTACCTTACCATAAAATGATTTTTGATATAAATCTTAATCTTTTGGAATAATCTTTTGGAAGCGTTAATTTTGAAGGGGACGGGTTATGTGCAACAAGTTATTGTGTGATTTTTAATTTTTTTTAATTTTTTTCAATCTTAAATTCTTTATCAAATGTTTTTCATGTGCACTAGCTCTTGAAATGTTTCTTTTTTGCACAACTGTTTAGATAAAAATGCAGAGAAAGAAGAATTTCTAAACAAAATGAATGACCAAACAGCAACAGTGTACTTTAAATTAATTAATTCAATGTGTGGAAGTAATGTCACTTGGTTTTAAATTAACAGTAAATAGTTGAATAAAATAGAATACAATAAAACATAGTATTTAATCATACAGGTCCTGAAGCAGCCATGAAGTATGCCATTTTTTTTCTACTAATTCTCTAGTGCATTGATATGTATATAAGATAGCCTGTGGATGGCAATATTTTCATTGTTTCTGTCACATTGTTAATAGTAAATACAAACTTGGATGTGGGCCAGAGTCCCAGTTCTTTGACAAAGACGTGACTGTTTGCTTAGAGAACTCATTTTGCAGTTCGATGACATTTAGACACAGAACAAGTGCAGTATTGTTGTGTAATTGGCCAATGGTGAGACAGGACATTCTCATCATTAAGCTAAAAGGCCTCTATTGGTTAGAGGAAGACTGCCAGACATTTGTTCTTGCACGATCATTTCACGTCAGCAGGAGAAAAATGAATGCGTTATATCTGGCGTTGTGTTCACTTAATTATATAATAACTACATAAACAACAGACTGATATACATACACAAAAATAGTTTATTCTTAATTAATGTAGTATTACTTATTTATATTAATAAGACAAGTTATTTATCATGGTTTTATTTTCCAGTGAAATTGCTTCCATACCTAAGTGCCATGTGCAAGCCTGAAAATTGAAAACCTATGACACAACACTGTTTGCTCATTCATTTATTGAACTCAGAAAATCACCTTATTCTTGCTGCGCCTGGATATGATTAACACAACTGTATGTAGTGCAAAGACTCCCAATTTGAGTCATGAATGGAGGTGCAAACACCTCTTAGAGTAGTACAGCTGTTTCTCTTATTATTCATTCTCTTGTTCATCTTTCTTGAAACAAGATGAAGACTGTCTTTACAGCTTTTACACCTTCCCAAAGAGAAGACATCTGGATTTCTAATGGTTGTAGATTGTCCTCCTTTCATACTCCCTCTTAACCATTGATCCTGTGGAGTTTCCTTTTGAAGATACAACTTACATACTGACCTCCTTTGGATGATCAACTAGTCCCGGTCTTGGAAGAATTCTACTATCTTGCTAGTCTCTGTCATCACTCTTGTTTCCAGGACTACAGCTTATTTTCACCACTCCATTCCAGTTTTCTTTTTGCATCTTAAATATGGGACATGGCTACATCCTTGGCTGGAATTTGGATGCGGCTTTGCAGAAATCCTTGAGAAGTGTCACCGGTGGAAATGTGAGATGACGGCGGCCTTTCACCCTTTGCAAAATCCTCCTTGATGTCGCATTTCGTATTTCAAGACGAAGCTCTTTACATCACCTACAGAAATTCTCCTTTGGATTCAGCGGATCATTTGATAGAAATATCTTAATCATCCTGTCCAGTTGGTCAGATTATTTTAGGTTTTCATCAAAAAATAAACAGGTGCGTACCTACAGTTGTCTTAATCATGTCCTTTTGCAGCAGACATGTTTCCCTAAGTATTTGGAAACTGTCAAGATTTAAGTTCTATGAAAGATGCAAATGATCCAAAAGGATCAGTCGTCATCTCTCATGATGATGACGAAGAGGATGTGAGAGGATAGAGCAGCACAGGCTATTTCTATACATTTGTGTGTCTGTCTGTGTGTGTGAATACTTGCTTAATGAGACTGTGTGCGTGTGTGTGTGTGTGCGCGTGCTTGGACGTGTCTTATTATTTGTGTAAATCAAACGTACAGTGAGTGTCTCTAACACTCATCCTTCTCATTGTGCAGTATGAGGAATGCCAGTGGGCTGACTGCTGCTGACTTGGCCCACGCCCAGGGATTCCAGGAGTGTGCTGAGATTCTCTCCAATGCTCAAAACTTCCAACAAAACATGGCTCAGTCCCATAACGGGGCTTTTCTGAATGGCATGACCCAGAATGGGGGCCACGCTCGCCCCACTATCCAGGGACGAAGCTTCTTGAATGGCGTGCCCAACAGAAAGAGGTCGTTTGATGGCATGGAAGCAAACTCAGTGAAGAAGGCTAGACCTAACGGTACGTCACTAAGCTCATCAAATGTGTTTTTCATTACTTTTAGGTTTAAACTTACATTTTTTCAAGTTTCTTTTTCAAAGGATAAACAGCATCAGTATGCCTTCCTATATAAAATGGTAGACCAACAAAAATGTATCTGATATGTTGACTTTAAAAAAACCCAGTATGTACTTATCATACACCCCACTTTACACGGCTGTTGAACTCATTTTATTTTAGCATCAGACATCAACTGTGACTATTCATTTAATTGTGCAGTGTTAATGCCATGTGTTAAAGGAAAAAGCTTCTGATTGACATTCTCAACTGAAAGTGAGCTTTGACTGTAAAAGGTTACAATTCTGTAACAAATATTTTAGCAGGGGAGATTTTTATTTTTGCGAGTGGAAACAAATGTAAACATGTATATACACAAAAAATAAGTGCAGTGTTAATTTCTAAAGGCAGCACTATCTTCATAATGGCTGAAGGAACAGCAAGAGACTCAACTGGGGCCTCAGTGTCTTCAAACAAGAGAAAAGGTCTGGAGTGCTTGAAGTTCACACAAGTGTAATGAAGGTGTTCTTTGGTAGGGAACACAAATGTTCACAAAAGAGGGAAGGTCCAAGGCACTCTTTCTGCAAAAATTTGAAAAAAGCCTTTAATCAGATGGCTATTTCAGTGTGAAATACTAAAAACATAGACAATGCTGGCACATGTTAAGATGGGTGACAACCCACGGTGATCGGCACAAACAGCCCTCTCCAGGGTGGGGTCTTAGTGTTTCTGTCGTGTTTGAAGTTCAAAATGAAGCTCTTTCCAAATAACATTCCTAGCTTTATTTTGTATGCATCTCGTTCTCTTAGGTCTGGGCATGCCACCAGAGTTGCTGAATGGAAACGTGCCACTGGGTGGCGCTGGAGAGGCCCAGATGGAAAGCATGAACATGGAGTTGGCAGCGACTGTAACCTCAGGTGGGCCAGGACCCTTTGCATTTGGGCTGAATGGGTTTGCACCACCACAAGGGCCAGGGCCCATGGATCAGTGTGAGGACCGGGGGGGGCAGGACAGGTCGATCCCCGCATCTAAAGAGCAGGAGGTCATCACTGTAGCGTCAATGCAGACCCCTTGTCGTTGCACCAACTCTTATGCCTACCTGTAGAGGGCTTCTTTGTGTAGGCACATGCTAATATTCCCTTTTGTGCAGTATATCTTTTTGGTATCGTATAGCTATGGGTTTTTTTTTTGCACAACACATGCATAAAGGAATACATTTGTTTTTGATTTTGTGGTAAGCTACATTTGAAAGATGTATAGCAGTGCGTGTGCTGTATTTTCTATTATCTACAGATTTCTTCGTTATACAGTTATATTTAATGCATCCGTCCAGCTATACAGATAATTGTTGTCCTTTTATTTTTTAGGTCTATCATAAAAGGAGTTTTGTTTTGCACAATTATACAGATCCCAGATAACTCTAAAACGTATTGTCATTCCCTCGACACGGTAGGGCCACCAGTGCAAATGTTGGTCATATTGGCTTATGGAAAGAAAAAAAATGTCTTAGTCATGTTTGAAATCAGTCATTATTGCTTGTCAAATTATGCATTGTTGCATAATAGAAAAAGGGTCAACTTCATAGGTCACGAAGATTTTACTATTGTGCTGGGAACGTCTGTGAATTTCAGTATGGAATGGTTAAAGCTGTTGCATGCTCATCCCAAATAGGTTTGAAAAAGTGTTTCTTTACAATTCTTTTAAGATAAATGAGTATACACATGAGATGTAATATCTAAATGGTGACTGGATAGTTTCCTTTAGTAATGTTTCCCCCCAGTTGAGTTTCTAAGTTTAAATTGAGTATACTTTGATTTTAAATAATGCTTGAGTGGTGATGACATTTATATAAAAATTAGTGCCTAAGCACTCTTTTTAAACACAAAGGAAATGTCTCCTGATGTTAACTGCAACCACACATTAGCTGAAGCTGTTTTGTATTCAAGACTTTCCTTATGCCAAAGCATATCCCAACATGAATGTAGCTCATGAAGTATAAACGATTCACTGTGCAGCTTTTTTGTAGTTTGTAGATGTCATGTACTAAGACATAGCGGTTCATGGGCTTGGAATTTGGTTATTCCCCTGTTTTTCCTTTTCGTTCATTTTGGCTGTGTGTGCTTATTTGATTCTCAAGTATGGTGAATGTTTACTGTTAGCAAAGTTTTTTTAGGCAACTAGCAGGGCTTGCACATCTGTATGTTATATAATAATACCCAGTCTGATTTTGAAATTTGGCCATTTTACAATCAGTAGTTATGAATAAACAGTACTGCTCAAGAAAGTTTGCATGAATTCACAAAAAGCCTTATTTCTTGAGCTGTATTGAATAGTTTAACAATAATTTAATATATATTATTTTCAACTTTTATAGATACTGGTGAGGGAAATTCTTATTACTGTAGTTTGTAGTACTATTTCATGTTGCAGTTGGTTTCTGTTTAGTTTGTTCTACATGGTCGAAAGTTTGAGTGTATAGTCATTCAGTTTTGAACATCCAATGCTTAGTACTGAGCAGGTTTAGCTTTGTACTTGATTGTGTGAAATCATTAAATGTTGATTAATTTTATAATGTGACTGTTGTGGACTTTTGATTTCTTGATGTATTCTCATGCATCTGTCAAGTCCTATCCTTAAGATAGTTTTGCTGGCTTGCAAAATGTGAAAAAAGTGTCATTATTTTCAGATTAATGCATGGAAGGTTTATAAATGTGAAACTAATTTCACTAAACTAAACTTCTCTATCTGAAATCTCATCTGCTCGTTATGTTGGGTTTTGGATTATGCCATGCCAACACGTCTGGAAGATTTATGGTTTTCTTGATCGGACACACTGTGGAGAAAGAACTAGGTCACCGTGTCATACAGCAGTAACTGTATGTCAGAGCAACCAAAGATCAGGACCTATTTAAAACAGCAGGTCAAAATGTGTGGGTTTACATACGGCTCTGGAATGTACTTTGCAATTTATTTATCAACTTTTTGTGGTGGGTTATCCAAATATATATTTTTCTCTGTGGTGTTGAAATGCAGATAATGGCTCCTAAACTTCTTTGCAGTTGGCTGCTCATAACGAGTCCCTTTTTAATAGTTGTGCAAAACAAAATCAATCCAGTGTTTTTTGTTTCCCCTGCCTCTTTCTACATAGAATAAGGAATATGGTCACAAATTAATTACATATACTGTATATGGCCTTTGACTATTTGTCTCATTTCTAGTGGCAGGTGAGGATTTTTCCTCAAATGGTCACAATCAACCACAGCTTCCATTTGGGTGTGACCCAGCAGCAGAATTCCTCCATGGCCAACCCATCTACAGTGATTCATCTGAGAACAACAGCACTGCAGGCAGCCAAGTGGAGCACCAGAAGTCTGTGAAAGCAGAGCAGTTGTATGACCATGCCTTCTTCACCACCATGCTTCTTTACCATGGATCCTAAAGTACAACATATTTAGTTGACAGGCCGTCCTTTTTGCCTGAATGTCATAAGCTTAAACAAGCATTAATTTGCCTTAAAGCCATTGAGTGGTGCAGTTATTCATTGAATTTTTTGTTTTGTTTTTGGAAAGGGCAGGCCCATTGCTGTGGATGGACAGACACATGTAACTGATTAATTGTTGATGTGGATGTTTTTTGTTTGTGCTGTTAAAGAGAAAAAAGTTTGTTTAAAGTTTAATTAAGCTGTAAATAGCCCTGTTGTGATATACACTAAACTTAACATCTGTATTGAACCACTGCCAATATTTACATTTGGTTTATGTCTCAACTGGAAGTGGTAAAGTATATCCCATGTTACTCATTAAGAATTAAAAAAAAAGTTTTGCAAAAGTTAGTTTGATTCAGTTTATTTTTGGACAGCTTCACTCTATATAGATAACTTGTGAAATAAATATTAAAGGTATTAATATGTATTATGATCTAACTGCATTAATTAAAGTTTAGGTCGGCCCATTTTTATCCAGAATACTGCTCTAAATTGAGCAAACGCGGCTATCCAATTCTAGCCCTTACATGTAGGGGCACAGCTACTTTAATGTATATATATATTTTTATTATTTCAAAATTACAGTATCCATAGTAACAGCAGAAAACATTAAAAACATTTACATACAAAAGGAGCATAGCGAAAACATAAACAAAGAGCTGTGCCAAACATAAAAGGACAACAGAAATGAAACAAAACCAACATAAAATAATAAAAATAAATAAATAGATAATAATAAAAAAAGACCACGCGAGAGTATGACAATAATTTCACTTAAAAACTTTAAAGATATTGCAAACATTCATTGTTTACATTGCTTTTTTGTTTCGTGAGGAAGACATTGTTGACAGATATAGATCCATTTCCTTCATAAATACAAACACAGCTACTTTAAGTCACCTGTCACCGGGGGCGACTTTCGTCATAGCTGCGCTACACAAACACCACGTCACTGTGACCATGCCCCGGGAGAGACGACAATGAGAATGGGGGAGAAAAATAAATGTTTTAAATAAAAACAACGTGATATACAAATATACATTGCTGGTATATAACACAATGTATTTCCCTAAACTTACATGTTTTCGTAACAGCACCGGATACCTGTACTGATTTTACCAATGCCTTTGAAAGTTTGTTAAACTTGTCACTGGAAATACTCCCCTCCTCTTTTCCATGATGTGGTATCGTCCGGTAAACCTATCTGTGCTAACCGGAGATTATTCAGACGGAAAGCGGTGGAGCTGCCGTGAACACGGAGGGGTCACTGTGAAGCCGTACAATAACTATTAAATACAACACAACGATACAGTTAAATAAGCTACTGGTAACATATCAGTGTTGTCAACACGTCGAGCCATGTCAACCCCGGCCAGAAGGAGACTTATGAGGGATTTTAAACGGTAAGATGATGCCGATTCGATGTCGAAAACAGCTAACATTAGCATTAGCTTACGTTAGCATTAGCCTAGCTGACGTTAGCTTAGCATAGCTTAGCTTGTTAGCATTAGCCTAGCTTACATTAGCATTAGCATATCTATCCAGTGTGTTGTTATTTTGTTAATATAAACTTATTGATTCACCAATCTACATTGTAAAGTGTGAACGTAACGCAAATACTGTATAGTTTATTACTTGTTTTTTTACGAACCTTGAACATTTACGTGAAATAACGTTGATTTAGTAGAAGTAGCCCGTTAGCTAGAAGCTAACAGTGCTAGCTGATGTTAACAGGATGGTCGGTTAGACTTAGCCACCGTCACGGTTTACGGCTAGAAACTAGCATTTAAATGTCCATGACAAGTGACCGGTTGTCCATTTCATCCTCGGGTTAAACCCATTTATTGCAACGTACCGTTCTAACATCAGTGCTCTGTGAATGTTGTTTAACATGAACTGGTTCTTTAACATTAACCGGCATTAGGCAGTGTGACGTTTTTGTCGACCAACATTAGATAGATAGATAATAACTTTATTGATCCCGAGGAAGTTTCCAGCATCACAGTTCCATAGTTAGTGAAAAGGCAGTAACAAAAGTCAGTAGTGCAAAGTACAAAAAAAATTACCAGCTATAAAAATACAAGGAGATGAAGAAAACTGTTAAAACTGAATATATATATATGGCACAAATGTCATATTAAATCACTCTGTTTCCTCATTCACAACATCTCTTACTAAAAGGCAGGAAAATGGTATCCAATATAGGCTCTATATACCTACACAAATATACTATGAACTGTGCTTATCTTTGACCTGTTAAAATCCATTATTGCTTTATATATATATATTAGCTATGTTACCACCGTTTTGGTATTAGTTGAATAGTTGAGTAATTATGGGCAGATTTGTTCTGTATCCCAGACGAATAACATTACATTGTATTGAAGGTGAGAAAAACAATATTAAGCCATAGCTGAAGCCAAAAAAAGAATAATCGGATTCGTGCTGCGTTTTCTGAAGAGCACTTTGTTGGGGTTGTTTTTTAAAACTTTCTTGGAAGCTGCGTCAATACAACTAAATTAATCCTTCCATATCACTGTAAATTTCAGCAGTTTCAGATCCTTTGATTGCACGGTTTATAAGCTTGTCTTTTGTTAACCAGCAGGGATTTGGACAGGTCTTTCCAGGTATTGGGAGTGGTGTGGAGTGCAGCTATAGACAGGACCTACTAGTTTAAAGTGGAAATGAAGCAGTCAACCAAGTTAAGCAGATTTACAAATTAATTCCCACTCTAATCAACAATTAGAGGAAGAAGAAGAAAAGCACTTTATTAATCCCAGAGGGGAAATTCAATTTTTTTCACTCTGTTATTTACACAGTACACACAGGCCCAAAATGCATTAATGGAGAGATGTCAGAGCAAGGGGGCTGCCCCTGACAGGCGCCCCGAGCAGTTGGGGGCTTGGTGCCTTGCTCAAGGGCACTCTAGCCTGTTGCTCCTCAAGGTTGGTTGGCTTGGCTTGGCTGAGATCAACAGATACAACGGTAGAGACAGTGAAAGGTGGAGACTGAGGAAGACAAAGGGGAGGCCACTATTGTATAGTTCCTGGATGTAAAGATGAGTTTTACAATGTTAAAGCCAAGGACAAAACAGTCCATTTTTATTAACTGCCGCTGAAATGGGGAACATTACTGCAGCACTGGTTAGTGGCACTGAAGAGAAAGAGCCCACTGATGGGCACTGACTCCAGCTGCAGCTGACTCCCTCCCCATCTCCCATCCTCTCCCCTCTCTGATCACCTGCCTCTCCTCCTCTGCTGTCTCATACAAACCGTTCAAAGACAGGGTCACTAAGAAAAATGAACACCGAAAGCATTACTTTTTTCTGAAGCCCACGTTATAATGTTTATTGACATGTAACTTAGGCTGCATTCACATGAGCTCAGGCAGTGCAGTCAAAACTCAAGTTTTTCCATTTGGGGGTAGCGCGGTTGGACTGCGGCGGCTGCAGGGAATACCGAAAAAAATGCAGCGGCCTGCGGAGGTAAAGTAACAGTAGAAACAGAATCAATTTTAGTAGGAAAGCAACCCGACGTCATGCTGCGTTGGCCAATCACATAACCAGAGCTACACAACCTAGCCATAAGGGACTCGCCAAGACCTCTGCACAAGCCTTCAGAGAATCGCTGCAACGCCGGATCTCGTGGGAATGCAACCTAAACGGTAGTTTCCGCTAGCTAGTTACATACAAAAACCACCGTCACAAAGTAAAACGTTTTTCTTTTCTCATGTCACCAAAACAATCAGTACAGACATTATAGGCCTAATGTTACCTGTGTTCTCCTCTGTCTCTCCCTCTTGAAGCCTTGGTTACGATACCAAGCCAACGCGCAAATGGACAATATGGGCATCGCCGGCCAGTGGGCTGCTGTCGGCAGCAGCACCAGGCGGTGTGGGCAGTGTGGGCGGGGTAGCCCCGGTAGTCGCACCGCTTTGTCCCCACATACTCCGCTTCCCGTTTATCCACCAAAACAGAGGCGAATGCCCAACGTATATCCTCAGCACCGTTTCTGTAGTGTCTTTAAGCTTTTCCTGTGGTCATCTTCTTGTTTTAGGATTTCTTCTTTTGAATATTGCCAAAACATGCATGTTTCATATCCTCTTTAAGACAATGTGTGAATGTGGAAAATAATTGCAATTTGGAACTAAGTTTTGGTTGTGATTAGTGTTGTTAAATAAGCTATTGAAACATTTCACAAGCCTCTATAGTCCAGTAGTGACAATGCAACTGAACATATTAGATGGATATGTGATTGTTGCAAAAGGTGTGAGAGATTAACATTTTAGTTTTGACCGTTGACACCAGTGTTCCTATTTTACTAGGGTTAATATGAAAACAAGGGAAGTATTGTACCACTACATACACAATGCTCTGAATTCTAACACCAATAAGATGTTGATGTTAGGGGAAAGATAAAAAAGTAAAACCAATGAGAGAGAGAGATGCAAACTGCTGTTTCTACGTGCCTCCCTCTGCTGATAATAGAGAATCGTTCATAAATTCAAAATATAATTAGCGCTCAGCTAGTGCGACATTCTTATGTGAGTGCGTTGATTGATAAATGTATTCTTTGAATTTGAAACAGTACCCTTATTTATGTTGTTATTTAGCCTTTTTGAGGCTATCACCAAAATGCTGCTCCAATGGTTCTGCAAATTTGGATAATGCATCTTAGTCTATATTGTGATCCATTCATGCACACTAAGGAGATTAATTGAAAGCATGTTATTTTTCAAATATTTATTAACAGTTGTATTAATAGGCTGATATTTACACAAAAATAGGCTAGAAACCCAGCATTTCTATGTCAAATCAGACATTCAGCACCCCCATATAGCCCAAATGGAATTATCCTTTGTTTCATAACCACATTTTTCCGCCAATTAGACTGTGAGAGTGTCGAATCAGGCTCCTTAGATTGAATCATCACATAGTCAACTATTGGAGGTCATCCCTAAATGAAATATAGGCTTTGGCTGTGGCTTAATGTTGAGACTCGAGGAAAGAGGCCATTCGATTATGGGATAAGTAACTCTAGTTTCTGGTCGTGGAGTATAGTTTAGAAGTCCTGCTATAACCTTTTTCCTTTCTTTTTTTGTTATGAAGGCTACAAGAGGATCCTCCAGCTGGTGTCAGTGGTGCCCCATCTGAAAACAACATTATGGTGTGGAATGCAGTCATATTTGGGTAAGACATTGTTGCACAGCCATAATGTACATGGACACATTTTTCCCCCCAACTACAGATCTAAATCTTTGTAAGTGCAAAATTAATGACGAAAATACCCCTTTTCTCTCACAGCCCTGAAGGAACTCCCTTTGAGGACGGTAAGATTCTCACTCTAATCATTTATTATTAATTTGTGTAGTAAGACATATTGTCACTTCTTTGCATATAAAACATCTTTGCCATAGTAACTTTACCACACCTAAACCCTTTATTTAGAATATGTTAACATAGATGCCAGTTGTCAAACATTTATTCAAAGATTTGTTTTTCTGTTGTGGATTTGAAACTTAAATAATATGGAACACATTGTTATACCTAATATTATTATCAAGTAAGTGTTGCAAAAGTATTTTCGTAAGTGTTTCTCAACAGCCATTGTCTTATATAAAGCCCAGCTGTTCTTGGTCTTGTTTTTTTTTGTCCTGGCTGGAACCATTCCTCACAGCAAACACATTCAGGTATAATGGCTCACAAATGTTTCTTTGTGTCTTGTCTTTGTCCCAGGTACATTTAAACTCATTGTAGAGTTCACAGAAGAATACCCCAACAAACCCCCCACAGTACGATTTGTGTCAAAGATGTTTCATCCAAATGGTAGGAGCATTGTTAGTATCTTGTGGCACATTACAGAGTTGATATTAGTGTGTAGTGTATAATTGGTTTTTTTTCCCACAGTCTATGCAGATGGCAGTATATGTTTGGACATCCTACAGAATCGTTGGAGTCCCACTTATGATGTGTCCTCTATTCTTACATCTATCCAGGTAGGAAGTGTCAATACACAACAATATATTAATAGATGTTATAAATGCAGGCACCCCTTATTTTACTTTTAACCAAAAGTGAAAAACCAAATGTACTCAGTTCTCAGTGATATAAAACAGAGAAAGGAAACCCTATTGTCAACATTGCAAAGCTATAACCTATTTAAAACTTATTTGAACACATATTTGATGTGTCTAACTAGATTGACTGAAAGTATTCATTGTATATCCAAATTCAAATAAAGATTAATGTCATTAGACTACAAGCTGCTAATACACATATACAATTGTACAAAATGAACCCCTGTGCTATCCTATGATCGTGCAAATGTGAAATTTTGAATTTGATACTGATGGGTAGGGCTGCAACTAAGAATTATTTTTTAGTAGCGATTCATTTATTAGTTTGAGTATTTTCTCTATTAATAAATTAATCGTTTGGTCTATAAAATGTCAGAAAGTTGTGAAAAATCACAAGTTTCCATACTCCAATCTGACGTCCAGTACAGGGATATTCAGTTACAGTCACAGAAGACTAAGGGAACCAGAAAATAATACTCCAAACAATAAAACACATCAGAATAGTTGCAGACTAATGTTCTTACAATAGACCATTCATTTCAGCTCTGAGGTGTGAAAAAATGTTGAGAGAGACTGTTAAACCTAAATTATTCTGTGTATCCTATTTATGTTTAATGGCTGATTCATGTGCTAAAAGTAATTTACTGCACACTTTTATAAAATCTATTTACCATATATAGATATTGTGGTGCGAAAGTCAGATGACAACTTGGAAAATTCTGCCTAAGAAGTCTGAAGCCCTGTTTTAAAATGGATGTACTTCAAACCAAATGACAACGTTCATATGTGAAGGCGTGCGACTAAGTAGATGGATGGTGTTGCTGCAGGTTGGTTATTTTCCACTAAAACAGTCTCACCTTCAGTATTTCTCTTCTCCCCCCCCCAGTCCCTGCTTGATGAACCAAACCCCAACAGTCCAGCCAACAGTCAGGCAGCTCAGCTGTACCAGGAGAACAAGCGGGAATACGAAAAGCGTGTGTCTGCCATTGTAGAACAAAGCTGGAGAGACAGTTGACCTGACAATCCTGATAACTGCTCTCTCCATTGTTAAGCTGTGTGTGCTGCAAGTTTTAGTGGAGTACCTCTTAATTTGACCCCTTCCCCCTTTTGTTTTTAAGCTTTTATGCACTTTACCTTCAACTTCCCTTCATAGAATGTTTGTTTGTTTTTTGTTTTTTTGCCGGCCAAGAGGGATTTATTTTTTCTATTCCATCCTCCATTTTCCAGTCCGTCATGGGAAATGTGCTGAATCTTGCCTTGATGTTTTGTCAGTATGGACTTGTGGGCCATTACCCAAAAATTCTGGTGTGTTCTTACTTGCTGTAATAACTCCCCACGACTAATTATGTTAAATGTCTTGGAGGGTGTGTGAATTAAGTCATGGGTCCTGTTCCGTTGTGCTCCTTATCTTTTCTGCCTGTTTGGTTCCACGAGGCAGTGTGTCGGCTCCAATGTGATCCAGCCTACCTTTTACCTAGGAGAATGAGCAGCCCGAGAATCACGCACTACAAACTAAATCAGACATCTTTACACCGTGTCTTTTTCTGTGTTGTGAACTCTGTTACATGCATGACAGAAAGAGTGTATTCACGTTCCTGTTCAGTACTCATGTATATAAGAACCCTGCAACTGAATTTATGTACAGATTTTGCACTGGTTGTCCCCCATGTCATTTTTTTCAGCACTTGTAAATAAAAAAGGCAAATCCATGTTTATGTCATACGCTTTTTATTGTGACTGCAAATTCAATACATTTTGACCATAACTAAAAATTAGTTTGTTTGCCTTGACAGGAGTTACTATAGACTTGTGCTGTGTTTCTGGTTTTGTGAGATTGATGTCAAGAAGACCCCAAAATCAACCTGAGGCACTGCCAATAAGGTAAACCATGAGTAAATAATGGCACTAAATCACATGGGAGTTCAATCCTCACTATAGCAACACAGGGAGGTGACCTCTTTTTAAAGCCAAAGGGATCATGCATAACAATATTCTTTAATGGGAAAGATATGCTGCTGGACTTCATGGGTTTTCACTCATCATATTGCCACAGCATTGATATTAATCAGGCCAATTATGGTAGTGCAACACAATTCAACACTACAGGTGAGTTAAACTTTCAAAAGTTTTCACATGATGTGATTCTTTCATGGCTTATTTAAAACTCATTACACATTTATTAAATACTCTAGACAAATGTAGGTTGTATGAAATCACTTTATTACTATAGTGCACTATACTGTATTTACACCATTTTATTTGAATATGAAATGTATACACTAGTGTGCCCTTATAGTATTACTTCAAATGTCCATCTTAGATTGCTAAAGCTTCTCATAAGCGTTTGTTGAACTTTAGAATCAGAACACAGGATAAGGACTGGATTTTGTCACCCCTCACAAGTCATAAAAAAGTCATAGTGTAGTATGTCGAAAAAAAGTCATAGTAAAGTATGTCAAAAATATATAAAAAGTCATAATATAGCATGTTGAAAAAATAAGACATATATTAATAATATTTAACAATATTTAAAAAAGTCATAGTATAGTTTGTCAAAAATATAAGTCATAGTATAGTATGTCAAATGTTTTAAAAAAAAGTCGAGGTCTAGTATGTCGAAAAATAAGTCATAGTAGTATGTTGAAAAAATATTAAAAAGTCATAGTATGTTGAAAAAATTAAAAAAGTCGTGGTATAGTATGTCAAAAAATATAAAAATGTTATAGTATAGTATGTCGAAATAAGAAAAGTCATAGTATAGTATATCGAAAAAAGGCATAGTATAGTATGTCGAA
>CAKAOH010037939.1:0-34176 GCA_916701665.1 Sebastiscus tertius
CATATACTGTATATATACATACATACACACACACACAGATATAGATATATACTGTATGTATAGATACATTAAAGAAATATAGAATGCAAATAACGCAAGGTAGTGATTAACCAGGGTTACATGGTATCCTGAGGGCTTAATGAGTGACCTATTTCTAGTAACCGCAGCTAATGTCAGTCACACACACACACAAAGATAAAGCTGTATAGAGACTAGAGAGTGTAGAACGATGATGCAGACAGTGCTTTTGCTCTAAACACTCTTTCTAGCAATAGAATTCTATTTAATTCATTTCAACTTTATTTAACCAGGTAAATCCCACTGATGCTAGAAACCTCTTTCGTAAGGGAGACCTGGCCAAGACGCCAACAGAAAGATATACTGGGCTGCGGAAAGTTGTCTTATTCAAATGACCTCCCAAGTCATCCACATGTTCAAGTCAGTTGAAAACATTCCCTTTTATTACAATTGATGTGTGTGTGATTAGATTTTATGTCAACCCTCTGAATAGGGCTGCTCAATTATTGCAAAAATTATAATCCCGATTTAATTAAGTTAATATTGAGATTACAATTATTTAACACAAGTACTCATTTACTTTGGAAATATCATGGATTTAGAAAGAAACTTTTGTAGCCTACATTTCAAAGTTAAATGCACTAAAAGCACTTTCAGAGCAAAATTAAGAGGCTAGATCTATGAAGAACTTTGTGCTTTTGTAAACAATTATGTGCTCTGGTAAACAATTTGATCATAAACACACTGGCTGCATAGCTATGAATGGTGATGACGCAGCAAAAAAAGTCACACCCACAAGGCATGGTGAACGAGACGGGGGGTCTGTGTTTCACTGCGGGTTGTCGACATCGCCACACACTAAGGACAGTCCGCCCTGGTTGACAGTCGCGCCGGGAGCAGCCTGTGGAGCTCCGGGCACAGCGAGCACTAAGCAGCGAGGTTCTTGTGAGAGGTGCTGTAAAGCACTACCTTCACCTTGGGCGTTTCCAAACCGACCTAGAGCCGATCGTGACGCGCCATCACCTAGGAAATACTAGGGTCAGCCAGCACCGAGGAGAGTTCCTACGAGGGGATCCTCCCATGCCGAGCAGGTCAAAAGCGTAGCGTTGTAAAAGACGCTGGATTTATAGCACAAGACAAAATGAGAGCGTCGTTGCAAAACAGAATGCAGCAAAATTATCGTTTTATGCCAATTATCTTGTTTTCATAATCGATAGAAGCCAAAATCGTAATTGAAATTTGCTTAATTGGACAGCCCTAGGCCTCATGTTCCTTTAACTGGTTTTGGACGGTCATACATCACACATCTTCTGACTCCTTGAATTATGATTCATGATTGAACTTTACTCTGCATTACGCTGTTCCTCAACATCTGCCAGGGTGAGAACTGGGATTCTCTTATTATTACAAAGGAGAACTAACACATTTCTCTTCTGTTGCGGAACTAGTTATTGTATTTATTTTTTGTCTTTCAGTGGAGGGGTGTTCACATGTATGCACCTCTCACTTAGCCAAGATCAGGGGGCCAATATCCTAAGAGACAGGTAAGTGTGTATATGCAGTGTATGTGTGTAACGTATTTACATATTCAAGAAGAGCAGAAGGAGAGAAACAAAGAAACCTGCGCTTGGCAGCTGTCAAGGAGCAAACAAACAGGAGTGCGTAATAAAATAAAATAAAACTGGTAGGATTTCATACATAGACTTAAATGTGTCCGCAAACTATGTGATGTGTTACTAGACCGGTTCAGATGGACAGGAAGTGGAAGAGAAACAGGAAGGAGGAGAGTCGGTGGTTGCTGGACGTCATTACCAGATCAGATCGCACAGCTGCTGGGACACAATTTATTAACACTGGAACATAGGGAAGTGTGTGTGTGTGTGTAGACGGAGAGAGAGGAAGTCATGTGGCAACAGCCTGCCCTTCTGTCAGTCATCCTGTCACAAGACTTGCACAGTGTGTCCCATTGTGGTTGTGTGTGTGTGTGGGTGTGTGTGTGTGTGGTGTGGGAGTTTATATGAATCTGGCTGCACTGTGAAGGTAATTCAGCATGCATCAATCTGAAGCTGTTTTCCAGCCGTCTCCTTCACTTTAGGCAGATTCTTCCAGTGTTTCCAGTCACATTTAATTGTCCCAGCAAGACCATGTGTGTCTGTGTGTCTGTGTGTGTGGTTGTGTCTGTGTGTCGAGCCTGGGCCAGCTCCTGGTCCTGCTCAGTAATGAAAGAAGACAGTGCATCAGCAACAGAACCCCAGACCTGTCTGCTGCGTTGGAGATATATGGGGTGACCGGGTGTCTGAACCCTGTTTGACACACACACAGGCGCACACACACACACACACACACACACACACACACACAAACACACACACACACACACACACACACATATATATGAGTGCATACACTTGCGTTCTAGCTCGTACACACATAAACAAACACCCCAGGGACAGCAAGGGAAGGGCAGATGAGGACATCTATCTCACACTCACCAGAGGTTACCCTGCCCACAACCAGCGCAAACAAACACTCCCCTTCTGTCCATCTCTCCACGCATGTTTCCATCCACCAGTTATTATGCACACAGTCTAATAATACAACAAGGTTTGTAACATTATTTACCAATGAATAATGATGTTGCATGGTTCTCCTTTTTCTTGACACAGCCTTATTTCTGATATCCACCGTTACCAGAAAGCCCAAAACATTAAGAATAAAGTAGGCAACAGAGAAAAAAAAGTTTTTGGAGATGGAAAAATTATTTCACAAATGTACTGACTTTTCAGGCTTACAGATGATTTACAAGCATATGCATAAATCTGGGTATGAAAGGTAGGTAGGGGCTTGCCCATATCAAAGTCAAAGTGCAAGTGAATTATCCCTAGCAACAATGAAAAAGTGAGATATGAGTGATATTTGACCTAGTGATGTGGCAACAACAAACTGTACTACATGTCGTCAACTCTCTGCAGCACTGGTAGTAGGTCTGTAAGGGGAATGAATGATGAATTTTAAGCGTTCAGTATTTATAGTTTAAATGACTCATCATAGAATTGAAAATATTTTATTGCTGAATATGACTTAGTCATCAGTCAGTTGATTTTATGTATAAAGGTACAGTGTGTAGGATTTGGCAGGATTTAGTGGTGTGGTTGCAGATTGCAACCAACTGAGTACCCCTCCGCTTACTCCTCCCAAGGTGTGCCATAAAACCATGGTAGCGCCACTCGTCTCGCTTAGACGCCATCCTTATTATAATAACACAACTTTCGGAGCAACGGGAGTCAGACGGCGGCATGTCAGAGAACTACGGTGGCCTTCATGTAGCGTAAAAATGCGAAAGGCTCTCTCTAGAGCCAGTGTTTGGTTTGTCCGTTCTGGGCTACTGTAGAAACATGGTGGAGCAACATGGTGGACTCTGTGAAGAGGACCCCCTTCCTATGTAGATATGAAGGGCTCATTCTAAGCTAACGAAAACACAACAATTCTTAGCTTCAGGTGATTACACACCAATGAAAGCATAGTTATGAATATCATTTTCCATTTCTGCCGTAATGTTACGCACTGTTCCTTTAAATGTCAGGTAAGTAATATCTTGAATAAAGCAAACGTTTTGCATAATAATCTCTTTGTGTGGGTGTGTGTGTGTGTACATATAGAAAAAGAGAGAAGGGGAGAGTGCACACACACACACCAATGTGCATATTGGTTGTTCGACAAAAGAATTTACCTAGTTCAAAGTTCAAACTAAAACTAAACTAAACTAAACTAAAAACTTGGTCACAGGTGCTATTTTAATGACATAATCTTGTTACAGACTAGTTCATGGAAACACTCCTTTTTCTGCTGACTTTTTAGAAATTTGCTTAAACATTGTGCAGCATTTGAATGGAAACGTACCGTCTGTGTCTCTCTCTCACACAGACACACAGTAATAGGGCTGTGTACCACCCAGCGCAGTCGTCCTAATTGACTGGGCAGGGAGGGTCCAAAGCGCAAGCTTCTGCCAAATACATGTAGACCTCAGAGGCATGTAAACGTCAGCAGTGTCCCCGCCGCCACCCCCAAAAGACTCAATACACACAAGAAGCCCAGGTACACCTGGCAGCATGGCTACACACACACATATGCAGACATTTTCTCTACTGAGGAAGAGGATAATGTGCAGGTTGAAATAACTGTGAGATTATTAGGGGTAGGAATCACCAGAGGCCCCACGAAACAATAATATCACGATACTAAAGTCACGATATAATCTTATTGTGAGTTTATATATTTTGCGATATATTGCGATATATATTGCGATTTATTATCTTTTTTCAACTGCAAATTATGTAGCATCTGTTTTATCTAATAAGATACAGTTTTCACTCTGTTCATCTCAGGGTTTTCATTCACATATCTTGAGGTCAGAGGTCAAAGGACCCCTTTGGAAATGGCCATGCCAGTTTTTCCTCGCCAAAATTTTGCGTAACTTATGAGCATTATTTTGCATTCTTCCCGATAAGCTAAGGTTTTCTAGTTTCATATGATGCCAGTATCTTCACTCTAGCTTTAAGACTGAGTCCGCTACAACCTCTGAAAGACAGAATAGCGGCTGTCGGATTGTTAAGAGGTTAATATTTATATAATAAAAGATGAATACTTGTTATTGTCCCTCAAAATATTGCGATACTATGCTGTATCAATTTTTTTGCCTACCCCTAGATTACAAATGCATGCATGCATACATTCAAATACTGTATCTGAACACGTTAGAATGATGTAATGCACACATAAAAGCCAGGTTAACTAAAATGTGCCCCAACCTCCGGGCTGCTGTAACTTCAATTAGTCCTCTGAGATCACCAGCATCCTGGATTCACAGATAAAACTGAGAAGGAGAGAGAATTCCTGCTCCCATCCTCCCTTCCAGGCAATTTTAAGCCAAAATCTGGACTGACGATTAAGTAGGATTATGTGCTCTATAGTGAGGTTTTTGCGACAACCATGTCCTGTGCTCAAACCCTGCGAGAGTGTGCATGTGTACGTACGTGTGTGTGATAGAGAGAGAGCGAGAGAGAGACACCGATAGGAAGAGAGAGCAGAGGAGAGCGAGCTTTTGTTCCAACTGAGCCCCTAATTAGCCAGGCTAATTGAGCTGTTAATTGATCTGTTGTCTTAATTAAACATCTCCTGACGCTTCTTTGCTCCTTGTAGTTAGGAATCTGAGGGATATGCATGTGTGTGTGTTTGTGTGTGTGTGCAGGAGCATGTAACACAGAGGTAGCTAGCCCAAAAACAGATGATGATAATCTGAGAGGGCTGATGACTCCATTAGACACTCTGGCTTGTTTTAGTTGGGGGCTAAAGCCGTCATTATAGATTTGTTCGGGGTTATTTTGGCGGCGAAATGCATTTAAAGCACAATCTGATTACATTAATCTATGCAAGATGTACTCTGATAAAGCTGCCAATTTCAACAAAATCTGTTGACTGACAGGCGAGAACTTTAATCACCTACTTAGCCAGATCTGATCCTGTAGTTCAGAAAACAGACCCGCCGGTTTCTTTGTACCATCTGAAATTTTAACTCACCTTTATCATTTCCATCTGGAAGCAGGTAAGACAGAGCAGAGAGACATTTCCCTACATTAAAATCATGCGGCGACAGAATTAAAGCGTCACACTATCTTGATGGAGAAACCACGCTGAGGAAGCGCAGAGAGGAAAAAGATGTGTGCAGTGAACCACTGTCAGTTTCATTTAATGTCTTTCAGGCTCTAATTGCTCCTGAAATCAAGGAAAGTTTATGCAAAACTGTGATAAAATAAGAAGTTACAGTTGCAGAACGGATAGGCACCGAGATAGTCATCTCCCTGCATCTACCTTGGATATATACGAACACTTTCTGATACTTTATATGAATTTATATGAATGTATTTTGAGGGAAACTAAAAAAAACTAAACTAAATATCGTCAATATTATATGTCTCTTAGTGTTTTTATGTCCCTTAAGGGATTCTTCACCCTCACAGTCTCCCTTTCAGTTGCCATTATCCTCCATCACCCTCTTGTTGCCCTCATCCCTTCTTCCTCTCATTCTCCTCCATGTTTTCTGTGTCCACCTCTGGGGAGAACAGGAGTTGGAAAGCTGTCAGGTGGTCATTTCCTCTCTCGGCACACACACACAGATATGCTAATACCTGGAACATGCTGTGTGCGCTGCTGCGTGTGTTTGTGTAGGTGCGTCCCCATGTGTGTCTGTTTGTCCGTATCCAGGGGGAGGATGCAAAGCGGAGATGCTAACTTTATCATCTGCTCGGAGGGGCGGTGGCAGATGGCGCTCCGTGGCGCTTGCGACACCGGTGTTTCCGAGCCGACTGACTGGGGAGCACATGAAAGGCGGGCTTTGTCGCCGTGCGGCCAGCGGACATGTCAACAAGGATGTGATGAAGTAAGACCAGTGGCATGAGGAAAGGAGGAGAGGAGGAGGAGGAGATGGGCATGGAGAAATTCTCATATAGGCTGGGAGAATGATTAATTGAGTATGGTAATGGTTAACCAGCACGGAGTGATTTTGTCTTCTTGGGAATGTCGCACAGATTAACTGAAGCGCTGTGACTGAGCTGACCCTTGAGCTCAGTGGGAGGAATACACACTTGGGTGGAGATATAGTCTCATTAATTTGGGATATGTTGAGAAACACTTTTGAAAAGCTTTTGATTCTGCATATCTCTAAGACCACTTTCTGCCAAATAATCACTGGTGGAACTATTTACTGGTGAAACTACTATACAAAAACAGAGTATGACAGTTTGGCCGTAGGGATTGTTAACCTCCCTACTTTATAAAACACAAATATATCGTCCCACAGGAGCTAAAGTCTTTTACTTGTGAGAGGAACATTTTCTGTTTTAATCAATGTGCCTTTGCCTGGGCTTTCAATAATCAAACAAGCCAAGCACACCATGGCAGATGTCACGTCCATACTCTGTGGACTATTAAAGAGGTTACCATGGCAGCACAGGGTGGTCAGACACTGACAAATCTATTGTAGCTGTAACCACTGTATGCCATGTTGAAGACACTTTGTGAATTTAGATGTGTCAACCATGAATAGAAAGACTATTTAATTGGACCACTGAATTTTATACGTAGTATTATGTGATGCTTTTTCATGGAAGTCTTCTTAACATGTAAAGACCAGGGCTGTCAAAGTTAACGCAATAATAACGCGTTAACGCAAATTAATTTTAACGCCACTCACTTCTTTAACGCATTAACGCAACTTACGATTTTTACCTCGTAGTTGGCTCAGTTTTTGAAGCTAGAGTCAAGATACTGGCATTATATGAAACTAGAATAATAATAACGCTCCAAAGTTATGCTAAATTTGGGCGAGGAAAAACTTGAGTCTCAGTACAGAGTAGCAGGAGTCAGATTACGCACACGGGATGAGAGAGAGTTGACAGACAAGATGATGGCGGAGGATTGGGTGTCAAACCGAAAAGCAGAAGCGCCTATTTGGCAATATTTCATGTTTAAACCCAATGCTATAAAGGAAACATAACGTAATCGCAGTGTGGAGCGGTCACAGCTGTTGTACCGGGTGGAAACCTGTGGCCCCGCAACAAAAGCTGGACCGGAGAGGCCAGACACACAGCCGTTAAATATCAAAGTAAGCACTCTTCATCTTTTCTTGTAAAATATCCGGTGTAATCTGTAACACTGGTGTTGTCACAAGTTTATTAACCGGTGGGAAAATTTGCTCACCATGACATCCCTAATTTACACCCCTCTGTGAGGAACCTCGCTCCTCTGAGTGGTTGTTAGAATAATAAAACATGTCCAGTGGTTTTAGGACCTCTGGCTCCCCGGAGATTCAACTTAACTCCTCGCTAACCTCAAACATCATGCTTACGAGCTGGACTCCATTAAAGACACCAAAGAAACTCCATGTCAACTCAGATTTCTGTGTTCGTGACAGGCTCAGATAGCACAGAAGTTGTCACAGCATTGCAACGCTCCACATACAGCATCGCCACTGACAGCACTTCAATCTTAATTGGATCTTTGTCAGGTCATAAAAAAACACACCAGATCTAGCTGCATGATTTAGAACTTCCCTCTGTGTTGTGTCCCAACTTATCAGAGAGTGCTAGCCAATAGAATTCACCATCAGAGAGAGAGAAGTGCAATATATCAACTTCCACATCAGCACAGAGGAAGAGTGCACGGCAGCCTGCCGGTGCAATGTTGCACGTCTGCACGCAGAACTGTAAACAGTAACGCTCACACTGCACTGTTTATGATAGATATGACCACAACTGAAACTCTCGGCCTTCTGGTTTTCATCTTGGGTGTTAAAGATAGCAAAATGTCAAAGTGTCAGTAATATTTCTTCACGTCAGGAGGTTATGGACAGTTACTGTCCGAGCTAATAATTCACTCTGCTGCACTGTGTGAAAAACAGCAACAGGCCAAGTGTTAAAGCTTGATATCAGCTGTCCTCTCGTGTTAGGGCAGGAGGGTTCATGCTCAGGCATTCTTCACACTTAATGTAAACAGATTAGCTTGGCAGAGGATCCAAGTGTGCTCCTCTGGAACACATTACGTATGTCAAAATAAGGCTCGCTAAAAGGTTTCTCCAGGTTTTCCACTCTTGTGCGATAGTGTGGATGTGCCGGCGGGAGTCGGAAAGAGAAAACAAAGATTAGATTAGAAGGAGGCAGGGGCGGCGTTAAATGGAACACTGATTGATCAATACATTAAGGTGTGAGGGTCAGTGGAAGTTCAAGCTCGCCCACAAGTATCTGGGGTGATCACATCAGCTTATATGAGTGAGTGTGAGACATGTTTCGGGGTTCAGGTTTAGGGTAAAAGTTGTTTTGTAGGTGTATATTTGGGTGTTTAGTCTGCCATAGGTTTGTGTCCAGTCCGTTCCAGTCCATTAGCGATGGAGTTGGACCATGCAGCACCACATGGCCGGCTGTAACCGGTGAGTGGGTGGGAGGAGGCGGAGTAAACAGGAAGTCATTATTACACTTCCTGCAGCTGCTTTACACCTACTGACCACATGGACTGACTGGAATAAATTCAGTAATAAACTCAATATTAACAGGTGTTCCTCTCCACAAGCACAAACACGTGCACATATTTTTTTTCAGGGAACTATTTCTGAGTTTGCAAAAAGAGGAAATATCCAAAATTACATCCGCTCGCTCAGATGAGCCATTAAACTAAGAATGGGAAAGTCCATTACACTCCAGAACAGAAGGAAACAAGTCCAAAACGAGTGTGCATATGTGGGTGTGTGTGACTGTGTATGTATATGCGTTGATGGCGGTCTGCCTGTACGCGTCTGCTTGTGATTGAGTCAGGGTGCATTTCTCTGTTTGAGGGAAACTTTGACAGCCTGGCGTCTTTGTTCTAAAGTTCAGACAGGGAAGCAGATGGCTCTTCTCAGTGGGACTTAGCGAGCTAGCTAGCAGCGGAGTGCGACTTCACCGCCTCTGGTGGTGCCACTGATATTACTGTACTGTATAGATGGCAATAAACAGCCCAGCTATAGATTGAGCCTGTCAGCCACATTTATTCTAACTGAAGAAGTGAACATTATGTTGACTAAAAGAACGTGAAGGCTGCTACTTCAAACTCACTTCAACTGTTATGTGTATATACGTAGTGACTGAGAAATGTCCTTTCATACAGTTTATCATCCTCTGAGACTCATAGGATTCAAACTATCACGTTTTTAGGCCTTTACATAACTCCAAAAATAATTTCCACCAACCTAAAGGTAATAGCATTGCATTATAATAGCTTTGGATTTCTTGTGCTCAGCTGTAACAGTGTGGAGTAGTCTGTGATAAAATTATGGTTCTGTATTCATGAAAAATCCATTCACCTATGTATCGCAAATAATTTTTTCACAATTTTGAAATGTATTCATTATTATTATTTATAATTATTGTCAACATATCTAGGAAAGCCATACATCCTCTGAATGCCCTAGGTCTCTAGTGTGTGGTTGTCACGTTTCATGAGGCTGTGATTATCCTAGAGGTCACAGCAGGTCATTTTATACAATGTCAAGTTACCAAAAAATGGTGACATCATCCCAAGTGAAAATTGGGCTCATTTGATTCACAAGAGTCTCAGCTTCACAGTGATACCTAATTTATGTAATTCCAAGATTATTTAGGGACCCCAGTATGCAGAAATATTCAAATACACCATTTTAGTGTAGGAGAAAGTAACATATATATACTGCATTCAAATAACTACATGGTTTTTGCCCCAAACTGCATGTGATTATCATAAAGTGGGCATGTCTGCATGGGTACCCAGAGAACCCATTTTCAGTCACATATCTTGAGGTCAGAGGTCAAGGGACCCCTTTGAAAATGGCCATGCCAGTTTTTCCTCGCCAAAATTTGGTGTAACGTCATAGCGTTATTTAGCGATCTTCCCTACCCTACCTGATGTGAATCAGTGGTAAGATGGAGGCAAGAGGGGGCAGCTATTGATTCAATCACACCAGCAGTGACTCTACCAGAGAACTATTGGTACAGTATGTTACAGACTTTATTAAATCAGAAACATTTCCAGTGCCAGATTTATTGGGTCACATTTATAGGCTTGTTCCCAACTCTAAACACGCCGCCTCGTCGACATAATCAAAAGCAAATTTAACTAACCGCTTCACCAGACATTTCTCCGGGTCGTAAAAGCTCTCCATTTAAAACAAAGCGTGCTTGAGGTCGTTCTCTTTTAATGCCCGTTACTCGTGTAAGCCACATGACTCTGATCAGCTGATTCATTCCTGCCTACAGAGGCATTGTTTCCAAATAAAAGACTCCAGACCTCAAAATCTACTCCTCATTTGAAAAACCTCAAAACTTTATCTCCAGTGGCAATATTCCCCCTCTTTTACTTGCTCTCTTTCTCCCGCTTCACAAGACGTTTTGGTCTTTAATGTATTTCAGAGAACATCTGCTAACTATCACTGAACCTCGTGGGATTTCCATTTAGCCCAGTTAATTACTCTATCAAGCCAGGTTCATTATCATATTCCTCCTCTTAAAAAATGCACCCGACACTGTGCCACTGTGTGTGTAGGTGTAGGTGTATGGGTGAGTGTGTGCCCAGACATGTGCACACGCTGGTGTAAGTGTGCGTGCGTGGCTCCGTCTTAAACACATTCCTAATTGCAAGTGGTTCAGCCATAATACTCGTGTTAATGAACCAGAGCCGTCTATAGGAGCCGGCTCTGGAAGTCAAGTAGGGAATCTGTTAGTGTGTCTCTCCGGGGAGGACAGTGAGCTGGTATTAATCTTGATGAACAACAGCCCTGTGACTTCTGCTTGTCTGCATCATTCCCTACAGAGGTTAGTCCAGGTGACGGATGGCGCAGCCTCTCTGTCTCAAAGGAGTAGTATGTGAAGCGCTTCATTTGAAAATGAGACACCCACTGTTTAAAAAATGTGACACTTGCTCTTATAAAAAAATGTGTTGGCTTGATGGTTAAATTCTTTAAGTGATTAATCCACATACATGCCAACAGGGAGCCCATGCCAGCATGCAAGACACGCCACGGACAGGCCGTGAGTCCACTGCAGCACTAGTGACCTTAAAATATTATTGATGTTGCCTACAAAACCTTTCTAGCCAAAAATATAGTGTTTCAGAAAGTACAAAACCAGCAGGGTGTGTAGTTTAACGAATGAGACCACATTTTTCACCCAGAAGGTCAAATTTCTCCTTCAGGGATCAATAGACAATCACAAACAACAAAAAAATAATAATACATCAAGGAAACACTGTCCCAATATGGATACCAAGTGCATTAAAGTGACACCCTTTATAATGACTTTACTGTCGTATCATTTATAAAGTGCTTTCAAGTGAGTGACTATTGTTTTGCTTTTAGAGGTCACAGGATTTAAAGCACCGCCAGCTGTTCTGCTAAACAACCATCAAAGGAAAAACAATCACAGATCCATCTTCTATAATGTATGAGCTGGAGAGCTTGGCAGGATCAGTGGAGCCATCGAAGAGTAAAAGGCAGGATCAGTGAAGCCATCGGAAAGTAAAAAGGTCACCGGTTCAAAAACAAGCTTTGACCCCCAAGGCTCTAAAAAACACTGAGAATTAGTCGAGTTGACCTTAAATGCCTCGATGCTACAAAATAAGTACCAAAAAGAGAAAAAATACTAAAAATGATTCTACTGATAGCGTGTATAGACCTAGGGCTGTCGCAGTAACCGCAACATTTCTATACCTTGCTATTGACAAGCAAACCGCAGGGGATGGCCAGCAACCGCCACAGCCACTATGTTCACGTTTTTTTCTTCTTGAAATCTTAGCAATGGGAGCGCCGCGTATTTACAGTTTGCTACAAAAGGCAGCAGCGTGATAAGGCACTGAGCTTCTAATCTGCGTTGAGTGCTGCACATATGGTGTTTTTTATGGTTGCAGAGAGTTTAGAAATGTTCAACTTTGGGTAAAACACTGAGCTCGTCACTGTTACTTATTACCCAGCTGTCCAATCACAATAAAGGAGGGGCGGGACAAATACCACAAAGACCAACGGTCACATCCTACATGTAGGCTACAAGTGTTGAACAACAACAACAATTGAGGAGAAATTAATACACAACGACCAGCGGGTCCGCTTCTCTCCCTACATGCCCCAGGCTTTGCTTCATCCAGAGCAAGTACTCTACCTTGTGCCGACATTTTTACTCCTGCAGATATTCCACCTCATAGCAACCACACACTGTGCAAAATAAACATAACGGTTTTAAGTGAAATTATAGAGAAAAAATAAATAAATATAGGCCTAGCCTTTATCGTGACAGAAATGTTATAGAAAAATATGACATACATTTTGGTTTTGATTTGACGATATATATTGTCATATTGCCCAGCCCTAATAAACATACTTATAATACCTTATAATCTGTTTATAGCACTGTACAATCATAGTTATAAGCACTCATAAAGATCCATAATACTTTAGAACAATAATTATAGCACATTATAAAGCATTTCATAATGACTTATAAGGTCAAGTATCATAATGCTTCATAATTATTGGTCACTCACTAACTTTTATTTTTGCAAGGATCATAGTGTACTATAATTCACAAAGTAACTTTTAATCACAGTATAATGTATTTTACTCTAAGTGGTCATTGTTTGCTTTAATTAAAATAAAAATGTATTTAAAAATGTTTTGTGTGTTGTTCTGGCATAGATTTAATGATATTTTTTCACTTTACTCATAGCAAACAATGACCTCTTAGAACAACTTGATAATCATATCATAAAAAGATTATAATGTATTACAAATATAGGAATTATAATACACTATGATCCTTGTGTGTGACCAGCACACGATCGTATAAGTCACTATAAAATGTTGTATAATGTGTTATAATTATTGTTATAAAGCATTGTGAATATGTATGAGTGCTTATAACTATAAAGATACAGTGCTAAAAGCAGATTATAGTATGTATATAATGAATTACAGACATGGGCTTCTTACTGAGTGTTACTGAATTTCTAATATTGGTGAGGCGGCTCATTTTACAGCCAAAATAAGCCATTTATTTATTAGAGACAGGTTAATATCATGCATAACGATCCTTTTTTTCTGTTGCTAGGACACCGTGCCTGGAATAATGACTGTACTGATATTAATGTAAGATTTAATACATCTGTAGGGCTTTCATTATCGTTTGAGTGCTGTATCATCTCTACTCTACTGTAACACCATCATTCCACTTTAAAAATGAGGAGTTAAATGTGCACAGTTTGTAATAGACTTTTTCAAACAGATTTTCGATTCTACAGGACTTCTGTGAAGGCCATGTATTTGTATTGCATTGTTTACAGTTTTCATTTCATCATCTACAGTATCAATCATTCCTCTCCCTAATAACTGCCTTTCCATTTTGATTATGAAATCAGCACCCACACTGAGAAGCGTTCCAGTACATACAGACTGGTTTCCCCATACGTGTGGGTCTATATGGTTGTGGGTGTTCACCGAGCGCAGAGCAGTGAAATCTACCCTTTGATGAGATTAGCTGAGTGGTGTACTTGAAATAACCTTTCATGCGCTGCCATTATTGTATTAATCTATTCTAAAACAATTTGGTTGAATTAATTAGGCCCTACATATTTCAGCAATGCTCACAGGCTGCCTGGAAACAGATGGCTCTGAGGGCGAGCCACTCTCCAACGGATGTGTACGGCTGAGGAGTAGAAGGGAGAGAAGAGAAATAGGAATGACGAAGAAAACGGTGGTGTGAAAGGAAGGAGGAAAGAAAGTAAGAAAGATGTGTCATCAACACCTCTGTATTGTGTACCTGACAGACTGACGAGAGAGAATGTGAGTCAAAGATTGAGCAAGGAGAGAAAGTTGCTCAGGTCCTAATGCCTATCAGTTCCTCTGCAGCTGACAGGAGATTGGTAGCTTAACAACAGTTGGGCGAAGAAGGCTATTATCTCAATCCTACAGTGTTCTGGATGGGTTCAACCTTGAACAGCTTGTAGATGATGAGCCTATCCATATGGTGTTTAAATCGCTCAGCGTTTCCTAAGCCATTAACCTTCAGGACACCTTGCACTCGTCCTCTACTTTGATTGACAGCTCTGTGTAAATTATTTAGATTAAAGTCAGAAAAAATACATTTTGTGTAACAGAATTTTCCTTATTTTATATCACTTTAATCATCAGGTGACCCCACAGATTTATCTGAACCCCAGGTTGGAAACCACATTCTTACTGGTAGTTGTAATGTTAAAGGTCTTATTGAACATTTTTATGTAGATGAATATTTTAAAAAATAAATAATACATTTACAGAGCCTTTAGAAAGGTGCTTAATAAAAATATGGCTTTTCTTGCAAAAAAATATGATCATGAATTAATCATTTTAAAAATTTTGGCGGGTCCAAAATTTATGTTTTATTTATCTCTATATCAGTCATTGTCAGGCATTATTTATAAAAAATTTTCCAGCAACCCAAAAATCAAAGAATAAAAACATTTCCCTTACAAATTAGTGGTATTTTCTTTTTAATTTATAAGGGACATGTAATGTTTTACACTTCTGGTGAATATAATCCAATCAATCTTATTTCCATATATGTATTTTGTATACACAGTTCCTTTTGTTTACACGTAGTCACACGTGTATACTTCTGCTAACTTCGCCAAGTCCATCGCTAGCTCTCCCGTCAGCTCCGTTCTCTTCATACATCCATGATCAGCTCCATCGGGGCCGCTTGAATGCATTTAACATAAATGTCAGTATATGGGTGCCCTACAGTTGTAGTGTCGGCTGATTTGACTACGGAGATGAGAGTGACGGCTGGCTTGACCGCACGTTACCGCATTACGATAACGTTTCCTGTCCATTACAGAGTTGGCATGCAGCTTTAGCCATTATGTCTAGCTCTGCTTTTCCTGGAAATGTGTGCAACTCTAAGTGTTTCCATTATTCACTGTATGTATAGTGTTTACCACTTTGGATTTAAAATATGAGAGTGCAGGTCGTATCCATGCAGACCCTCCACCGTTGTAAACTTTCTCGCCTCGGCTCACTGCGGCTCGTTGCTGATTGTTTTGCTTTTGACTACAACAAAAAAGCGGTAACTTCCTTCTACCTCCGCATGGACTCAAATGAAGCAAATATATTGATTCTGGCATTAAAAAAAAAAAATTGCGATACATAGGTGAATCGATTTTTTTCCCACCCCTATCAGTTAGTGTGAAAAAAAACAGATAAAAGGCTGAGATTGACAGTGAGTGCCTGGCAACGACTTGTTATGAAGTAAATGCAATGGAACGGGGGAGGGAGAACGCGACATTTAGTGGCTGAATGATATCAATGTTATCAATTGCACCTTTAATGTTGGTCAGATTTCTATCACGTTTTGTGTGGTCAAAAATGTGCAAACACCTGTGCTCACTCATAGGCCGAGTCTCACTTTCAACGGGATTGTGCAGCAGTGCAAAGTGGTGCGGACAGTCGAGATGTTTTACAGACTGTGGCGTGTAGATTTAAGAGGAGAGGAGCTTGAGTGCTGAAGTGCCGAGGCATTTACAAGCCGCTGCCACATCATGAGGGACAAGTTAATGGGTAGCAGAGAGGAGGTGGATCATAATGGACTCTGTGGCCCGCGTCCAGCCAAGCCTTGACTTTTTATAACAGGAATCTCAACTTTACCCTCGGAAAGGAAGGACAACAAAGGAGAGAAAGTGAGAGCGAAGAGGGGAGGGAGGAAGTAATGAAGAGGCGGAGAGACAGTAAGAAAGATGATACAGAGGTTCTGGGGTTAGCTAATGCTGCCACAGAGTGCTTAGCTCAATCCAAGTCTACGTCAACTCTAGTTTCAGGGTTTGGGTAATGGACATCAAACCTCTGGCAGTCTCTCCGGAGCCAGGGAAATTAAAGTTTTCCAACTCCCGACTTGGCAGGAGCTGTGGCAAATGATACCTTTCACCTGAGAGGGGAGGGAAGGGGAGACGCTGCAGTGAGAGTGATGTCACTGGCAGAGTTCTCTCAAGCCATTTCAGAAGCAGCTTGAGCTGGAGACACAACACAGGAGATAAAACACGGAGGGTGTGACGTGCCAGCATCAATCTATTGTATGTTATATATCTATGACACGAGCTGATAAACTACAAATTACTATATCACATTACCCTAACTGCCCTCTCTTTCTCTGGCAGTATGGCAGGCTGTGGCCCGTGCCAGTGTCTCCACTCTCCCCGCATCACTACCGTTTAAACTAATATGGACGTCCTGCTGCCCAACACGAGTCAGGCAGAGTGATCCCTTGTGCCTGCTTTTATTACCTTGTTGACACCAGCTGCTAGTTTTAAGCACTTTTAAATGCTGAGGCTCAAATCACAGAATTAATGCCGTTATTCCTGCCCAGCTTTCTTTTTGGCAGTGCTTTTAAGCCCCAGACTTAACAACAAGCCTGGGTTTTTATGCATTCAGACAGCTGGTGGGAATAAGGCAGTTGCCAGTGGTATAAAACACTGTGTGTGTATATGTGTGTGTGTTTAGAAATGTGGCCGGCGTGTGCCTTCGCGTGTGGGAGGGCATCTGAATATTAAAAACTGTCTTTTAAAAGTTGCTTGTCCGCGGTCCAAATATTAAAATTGCACATTTGTCATATTGGTCAGTCTTTGTGAGCACGGATTTATCTCTCGTGCTCAATATTTGGCATTAATAAAGGTGATTAAAATGCGGTGACATACTGGAAACCAAATGTTGCAGATTCCTCCTTCCTCTTCACCAGTTTGACACTCAACTTCCACTCTCTCCGCACTGGCACGCTTCATTACTACTACGCCTGTGTGAAGTCACTCGCCTCTCGCACACACCACCACCACCACACTCATGAAAAGTGTGCATTCCCGTGTGCCCCCCCTACACACACACACACTTTCCTTCACTTCACACACACAAACTAAGCAATGCTATCTAGCAGCTGTACCTCTCCTTATGTGCAGAGAGTGTTGATCCCAGTTCTTCTCTCACACACAGTGAACATATGTCAGTCAGAAACAAGGCAGACTCTGTATTCCTTCTTCTGAATAAAAAAGTTTGCTTCTCTTTTAATGCAGCACTTCTAAAGTCTCCTCAGACTCATGTAGAAAGACCCTAAGCGATAAGCGGAGGTGACCTTGTTTGTGTCTGCGTGCGTGCGTGCGTGTGCTCAAATGTGTAAGCGTGCACATGCGTGTGATTACAAAGGGAGGATCTGAGATGCCTTAGGTAAAACAAATACAGACTCTGATAGATGCCAGCAGCACCTGTCTGATTTACATTTCCTAATTGCAAATGAATTACCAAAGAAACATTTCACCAGCACCGACAGGCAACACGACACAGAGACGAGTTCCACCTGAAGGAGAAAGTGTTTTCACAGAAATATTTATAGGAGGCTTAGGAAACTTTCACATGAGCCAGCGGTCCCCTGAAGTCTGTTTGAATGTATGTAGGAATGCAAATCTATTTGCATTAGCAACCGTGGAGTTTATGCACAAGCTTTGACTCTGCAATGCAGACAGAAAAACAACTATATGCACAATCCTTGTGTATAAAACAGAGCCCCATCTACCATTTAATAGGTAAGTTGCAATGATGTAAAGTTTTCCCGAGGCTCATGATATTCATGTCCCTCACCTATAATGTGATTTTAAACATTTATGCATCTACCCATTGCCTAATTTTATAATAAATTCAATTTAAGGTTCATTTATTTGTCATTTTACAACACAGAGTTGCACAATGAAATGTAAGTTGTAGCCCCTTCATGCTACACACACATAGAACATGTAGAATACAATTAAATAAAACAATATATGCAGTTACTTATATTAATAAATACAGAGAGAGGCTTTGGTCTAGTGGGAATTTGCAAAAAGAGTGGTATGGTAATGTGCAAATTATACCAAACCTAGGCCTTTACTATGAATTTATGTTCCTTAACAATACAAAATTATAACTAGGGAATGCCACTTGCATTATTTTTATTATCGTTTATTCTGCCGATTATTTTCTATCACTCAAATCAAATTGCTCGTTGTGTTCAACCAACAGTTTTAAACCCAAAGATATTCCGTTCATTATCACATAAAAAAAAGTATAAGCACAAAATCATCACAACAGACACGCTAATGTTTGGTATTTCTGCTCAAAAAATAACTTAAAGGACTAATCAATTATCAAAATACTTGATTAATTGTATGTTGATTGACTTTATCAACTAATCTTTTCAGTTCTAATTATGACACACCAAGAGTGTAGTCTATGGTTGTGGTATTAGTTCTGACAACTAAAAAGAAACAACCAAAAAAAAAGAGTATAATAAAAAATCTTATAAATCTTTTTCTTGTTGTTAATGTATAGGGGATGGTTAATAAACATTTAAATTATAAAAAAAAAAAAAAAATAAACAACTAAATACCAAATAAACACCTAATTTACATATGTAGTAATATGTAAAAAAAAAAAAAAAAAAAAAAGTCCCAGAATGTAATTTTAAAAAACAAAAATTAGAGAGAGAGATAAAAGAGCAAAACAATGGTGGGAATTCACGCCGTGTAGCTACTGTATGACGACTGACTCCCCCTAAATTCCTTATTCATCAGGTTTCAACCTCAACACCTTCCCACTCAGCCGCCACCTGAGGTGAGAAATGGTCCTGAGGGTCCAAAACAGGTCCGACAGGTTCCTCAAGGCCCCCTCGCCCTAACTTCAGGACAACAGCAAACAACACCTGTCCTGATGATGTCACGCTCTCAAGGGTATCCCATACCCGCCTGAAGACATACTCGCTTCTTAACCTCCTTCTTCTTCACCTCTCCCTGCCCTCCCTGAAACCATACACTTCCTGTTCCCGTTATTCGCCACTAGTGAGCATCAGCTCTCCCAAATACACCTCGAAATTAATTCGACACCCCGTTTACCCTAAAAGTCACAACATTGTTGTCATTCTGCGAAAGATGGAGCAGGAAATGACAAAACACTGAGATGAAACATGAAGGAGAGGCAATAGAGGAATGCACGTCAACAAGCTCAGGTGACACAGGTGGATGTGGATATTAGTTGTGCGTGTACATGCGCATACAGTAACTATATGTGTGCTTGTAGTACATGTATACATACAGGTATATGTAAAGAAAACACCGGGATCAAGCAGAATATAAACCCATTTTTTATCTAAACTTTTCTTGTTTCAGCGATCAGAGGTGTGTTGTGGTAGCAAGCCAGTCGTCTTTGATTTTGGGAGCATGGCACTGTCACCACCGAGCACAAAGACACCACACACACCCACACACCCACACACCCACACACACACCCACACACACACACCCACACACCCACACACACCCACACACACACACACACACACACACAGACAACCCAAGCAGCGGGAAACAAGAGAGGAGCAGCTGTGAGTTGCACTCATCAGTTCAGATTGAGGGAGACACGGGCAGGCTGGTAAACAGACACAGATGTACGGAGCTGAGCAGAACAGAGAGTGGGAGAAAGAGGAAGGTCACCCTTTCACAATGGGAAGGTAGCGACAAAGTCAACAACACTTGCTGCGTGACTAAAGCTACTGTAAAAAAAAAAAAAAAAAACAGGTCAAAGTGGCAAATGTTAATTATTTTTCATTGTCGAGTGAGAGCTTGTTCTATTAATTTGGTGAAAACATTATCTTTGAGTGATTAGGGGATAACTAAAGCTCTTTAATATGCATTTTCCACACTTTTTCATCTGACTTGCACAATATTTCTGCAACAGTGACCACAGCTTGAATCACCGGGATGCCTTCGCATGTCAAATTGTCATCATCCCAAACCTACACCGGCCTCTAATGAGCAATAGCCAAATAATCTTCATTCATGAAGAGACAACCTGAGGAAAATCTCCTGCCAAGACCTTCTCATGTGACACACATATACACAGCTTTGTCAGCAACTGTTGCCTCCCCTGAGGGTGACACCCCACCTGAGAGCTCAATCCTGTCAATGCTCACTATCTCAGTTTCCCTTTCAGTCTAGTGTGTTTTTTCTCTTGTTACACTCATTCCCAGAGTTTTCTCCCCCCTCCGCCCAGGGTCGGTGTTAACCCCCGTCACAGCTCCAGATACTTAAGAAGGGAGCAGCACGGTGGCGTAATCAGGGATCGTTGTTTAACATGAACAAACTGACAATGAGAAAATGTCCTTATAGGGATTAGAAGGGAGGAGGGGGGAAACAAACTGACACCTACCTGTCACCTATGTTTTGGCAGAGAAAGGATGCCTCATGTTGTCGCCTATAGAGAGAGGATGATCAAGAGTTCATGTTAGAGATACTTTATTTTTCTTGAAAGTGTATTTAAAGCATTTTTAAATGAGCATTTCATATATATACCTTCACTGCAGGGCGGACTGTGGGTCAATGCCCTGCAGAATTGTTGGTTGACCAGCTGATCAGTCCAGGTTTGACAGGATCTTCTGTATCAGAATAAAGCACAGTGGACTATTATGCATTTCAACTGTAATTCCAATCCCTCTTTGACTTTGTCTCTCACTCTCAGTGGTCTCCCCTCTGACTTTACATAAAAACACATTGCTATGTTTTCATAGAAAGCGAGATGCTCAGGGCTGAACTCCATGACCGCCACCCCCTTGTGTTTCCTCTAAATCATTCTTTTCCACCAAACTATGCGGTGTACCATCATGTAATCCGTCACTATAACAAAAAATCTGGCCAAACAGTTTCCTAGACTTTTACACATTTTCTGACATTTTTTCCAACAACACAACAATTTAAAGGGCGGGCCCGTCTGCTTTCTTTTTTCTTTTCTGTTTTTTTTTTTTCAAATGAAAACACCCACTCAGCCGTTACCCAAGTAAGCTACTCAATAAGGTTATGAATAATGTGAACGCTAGCACTAGCTGAGTCAAAGTTAGTTGTGTTTGTGAATGTGTTTTAGCCACCTACAAAAGTCAGTATCAGTTTAAGTGTTTTTACAGCTTTATCTTGCCATCAGACCGGCCTTTCCGACGATGAACTAAAGCCGTTATATTTCTGTCTTCAAAGCCAGACTACATTCACAAAAACAGTAATTTTACCTCGTAGAAAACAGGAGTTGCTGGTCTACCACTGCACCGATCAGTTAGTTTGTTTGTGTTATTGTGTGACTTTCGGATCCGAAATAACATGTCATCCACACAGCAATACACTGGTTAGCTTCCGTGCCAGTACTCCTATCTGCTTCCCCAAACTGAGAGCATGCCGACGGAGTTACTGTAGAAAAAACACACTGAATGGACAAGGGTACATGTGCATATGTAGAACGTCATCGTGCATAAACCTATGTCAGAAGGGCTTAGGAAAAAAGCATTTTGACGCTAAAACATACTTACTTCGACCAAAATTTGTATGTTCGAATTTGAATACAACTGGGAAGCTACAGAATGATCTAAAAACTTAAAAAAAAAAAACTAATAACAATGGACACGCCCTTTAATGTCCAAATTACCCTGCTTCACATTTATCTAGAACACCTTGCTTTCTGTGTTTGCACTTTTTCCATTTTTTTTCCAGTCCAAATTAGTGGTTATCATGTGCTACTGTTACAAATACTTGCAGAGTGAAGGCTTACTGATCCCAGCCTCCAGGCTCCAGTAATGTCTAACCAGTCTGAGGTAAACATTTACCTGCAGAGCTGATCAGACATTAATGACTGATCACCACCTGGAGCTAAACCATTCTCCGGATCCTGACTTTAACATGCTAATAAGTTGTCCAGGTGTGTGTGAGCACACACACACACGCACGCAAGCCGGGATGTTTGTAGCCTGCAGGAGGTAGAAGTGAAAGACCACCAACTGAACAACGAACCAGGTGGTGAAATCAAAGAGAAGACAAGTCGGTCCAGCAACTGTTATCCTCAAACAGCCAAATTAAAACTTCAGGGGGTTGAATCTGTACTCTTTGCAGCTGCTACTAAAAACATCTGAGGTTCGGAGAGACAAACATGCAGCAGCCAAGCAGTAATAACAATATTTTTTGCAATGCTTGCTATATACTGAATCTAATCCATATTTTTTTTTTGCAATTTGTACATATTTATTCCTCTTTAAGGTTTGTGCTGAACTCTTAAAGCGTCATTCATGTGCTGTTGTGCTGTACAGAATCAAAATGTGACTTCCCTAATTGGAAGTTAGCTCATGAATACAATGCTGTTTTGTGGCTGACGCTTAAGTGTAGGATGCTAGAGTCTCCGAACAGCTCCCAGGTGAGGACCACAGGTGAGGACAGGACTTAATTGGACATTTCTACATGGTTAAAGGGGCACTCCACCAATTTTACATATGGTGTTCAGTTTCCTCATTATGGTTAGCACTACTCAGCTTGTTGAAAACAGTTGTGTGATGTCTGGCTCTGGAGGGAGCTTTCCAAAGTCTCAAAGAATAAATCATTAGGGTTATCTCAGCTTGGGCTTGGAGGTGGCTACTGAGATGCAGTAGGGAGGTGATAGGCGGAGTAACAGACGAGCACGGACGCAATCCTATGAAACTGTCGTGTTTGTCTCATTGACACGCTCACCCGCTGCCAGAATTGAATTATCTTGAACTTTTTTCTACGCGTTGTGACGCACAGTGCAAATCAATGAACGAGAGACTAATCCTTGCCGTTTGTGAGCTCTTTGAAATACATAATGTTTTTGAAACAGTTATCGGGACATAAACAGGAGGGCTTTCGCATGGCAGAGCATCAGCACAAGACTGGATGTCTCAGGTAACATTACATGTAGTTTTAACTTAAGCTAGGGTATAAAGTTACGACTATGCTAATTTAGCTAACTTTAGCCATCAACAATAACAGTCTGTGGCATCAAAGACTAGCATTGCCACTATATGGTTACCATGCATAGAGTGTCTGGCGTTTACTCACGGAGCGCTTGTTTGTATGTCTATTCACATGAGAAGCGCAGTGAGATCCCGTGGATCCAAGCGGATACACAGGTAGAGTGTCGCTTACCCTGTGAAAACACCTTAACTGCCACAACCATAGTTTCAGAACCGCTAAGGGCACATTGCTTCCTGCAAAACAGTTCTTTATACATGTATTTCCTAGGGATACTGAGCTGGGACCGCCAGAGCTAAATCCTCCGCCTGTGAGAAACATTTCTTTTATTTTTTCTGTCGTCAAGTGTGAAGAAGTTAGGTAAGTCTGCTAAGGGATGCAACTTTTCCCTTCTTCACTGCTACCATCACCTTGAAAGCGAAACAAGCGTTGAGACTCCGGTGGACCCACGACATATTCTCATTTAGCGGCTGCGCTGTTGTGGGATGTCATGGCTATTAATTCTATCTGAGCTTCATTAATCCACATCCAGCCATTTCCCATCCAGCCCCCCCCTGTCCTTAATCATCATTTCAGCCTCTGCCAGCATGGCCTCTGGTGGCCAAATACAACGAGGGTCACAATGTGTTCCCTCAGCACTCTGGGAGTATATGCACACATACGCATTCATACAAAACACAGATAATAAAACAGGGCATCCATCTCAATCACACAGTATTGGACCCATGTCATTACATTCCTCTCACTGGGGTGAAGCGTTGAAAGTGTATACACAAACGTACACTCACTGCTTCAGAGCAACTATTACAGACAGAAAGTCGCAACACTTGCCAGGTTGTGGCATCCACTAGACCGATTCATCTTGTATGGCACTCTTGAGTTATATCTGATTTGTGAAGAAGCTGAAGGTCAATCAGCAGCGAGGGGGAGAAAGGGAGGGGAGGTAAAACTAGAATCAGAAGGGAGGCTTTAGAAACGCTAGCTGTTTGAGCACAGACTGGCAATTGAGTGGTGCTGAAAGAACTATCAAGACCGTCTTAGCACAGCTCAGTCCAGGTGGGCGATTGGTTGGAAACCGCTTATTGTTCCAGCAGATCTGAGCTGTTTGCCGTTATCTGAATACCAAATGGTTCCAATTTGCTGCGTGAAGAAGGGGGGTGGGGGGAGAAATACCACGGATGGGGCCAACACACACAATGGAAACTGGAGAGGGTAATCTGATGGAAATCTCTGAATGTTCCTCTCCCTGCTCGCTAAAGGTTAGCCTGCTTAACTGCCTGTCTGCTTGTTATTCATTCAGAGAGACAGACAGACAGAAACACGTGAGAGAATGGGTGTATGCATAAGAGGAAATAAAGATGGTGGGTGGTAGTTTTGTCTGTAACATCAGTTGCTTTGCCTTCTCTGTAGGATCTGATATTATGTTCCCATCAGCTGACCTTTGACCTCTAGATACCTCAGCGGCGCCTGTCAGCTAAGTCTACAACCTCTCCAATCGGATTCTCTTTCACTCCCTCACACACCAGCATAAGCAAATCACCCCACCATACTGCTCCCACTCATATAAAAGCCATTTTATCCATCTAATACACATACAGAGAGCAGTGCAAAGGGGAGGGGGGGGTTGTCTGTCTGCATCACAGGACTGTAAGCACATAGAATAACTGTCGCAGAGCACAGCCAAAAGCCCTTAGCATTGTGACAGAGCAGATGTTAAGAGTAATGACAGTGGAGATTACCCAATAATTGTAGCAGAGTAAATCATCTCAGAGAAGGGGGGGGGGAGAGAAGGAGAGAGGAGGAGGGATGGAACAAAGGAGGATGAAGCACGGCTGAAGCAAAGAACACCTTATTGTTGGTTTGGAAATGTAAAAGAGGACAATTTATACGCATTTTTCCCAAATGTTTATAGGCAGACAGCTCATCTGTAGTTGCATAAAGGAGGGCGGAAGCTTCCAGAAATGAGTCCCTGCCATGTTTTGTGGTGGTGGTGGTGGTGGGGGGAGATAATGGCGATTATGACGATGTGGCTGCTAGTGTTATTGTCTGTGTTTGGGAGCTAATCGCTGTGATGCAAGCTGCTGCCTGAGGCCAAGGATAGAGGATAGAGAGGCCCCTCCATCTAAGAGCGCGATGACACATTTCTCCCTTAACATCCCATAACAACATCGTCCTCCCCCGACCTCCAGCATCAAGCCCTCGCCAGTATCCTGCCTCCCCCAGCCGTAGTTCACCAAAGCCCGCATGGGTCAGCAGATCAGGGGCCCTGACACCTGCTAAGAGCCCCTGTGTGTGTGTGTGTGTGTGTGTGTGTGTGTGTGTGCGTGTGCGTGTGCGTGTGTGTGGGTGTGTGTGTGCGCACGCACTTGTGAGTGTAAGTATGTGTCCCTCTCACTTGCTCTGTTGTTGCCTTGATTGTGTAATAAACTTTATTCAGTTAACCGTGAATTATTGTTAATTGAACTAAAAAGTAATTTTCTTAATTGAAACAGAGGGAGGAGGGGCAGCCCAGATTAACGATGTAAAGGAGTGTTTCTCTCTCCCTCTCTCTCCCAACATCTTGAGACTTTTATCTTGTCTAATTCTTTTTCCCATTACATTTCTCACCATATTTTTTTTTCCCCATCCTACGCATGCAGTTAAAAGCCAATAATCTACTTAGCCTCGCACTTACACCCATCTTAAAATCAAGACAGGGTTGGGCTGAAACATTTCTGAGGAACAGTACTGCACTCTAAAATGCTTGTTTTGCCAAAAGCCTATAGCCCTTTTCACACGTATATTCACTGGCATCAATCACTGAAAAATAAATTGTTTTGTCATTCACACAATCAATGCCTTAATGTTTTTTTTTTTTAACAAAATATGACCATTCAAACACAACCACCAACACCACTAAAGCCCTCTGTTTGCCAGAATTTGGAAGTGTTATACTGTAGATCAGAGCATCCTAGTGTCGTGCATATTGTCCACTGCTGTAATGTAACACCTTTGATTACACAATATGCAATTATGGATCTTTAGCGCTAATGTTGCTATGCCAAGTTTGTCTGATTTACCATCATTGGATATATATCAACTTTCTATTCATACGTGCCCTGTTAAATGCTAAAAAAAAAGAATGGTAAAGACTGCATGTACGATGGCGTACTAGGGCCATTGTAGGTAAAAAAAAATAACAATTACGGGGCAGGGGGACGGGGTAATATTCTGAGATTAAAGTGGGAAATTTACGAGGAGAAAACTTGGATATTCTGAGAAGTGGGAAATTTACAAGAAAAAAATCACAAATTTGCAAGATTATAAAGTCATAAATGTATATGAAACAAAACATGTACAGTATATGCATCTTTCAGGACCTTCGCCTACCTCAGAAAAACGTCCTTACCATAATAACATAACTTTAGGAGCAACGGAATTCAGACGATGGCTGGTGTTACCATAGTTTTGCACTCCGCAATTTTTCCAAGATTTTTTTCACATGCATTTATGACTTCATAATTTATAAATTTGTTATTTTTTTTTGTAAATTTCCCACTTTAATCTCAGAGAATATCACCGTTTTTTTTCTCGGAAATTCTGAGTTTTTTCACGGAATATTACCCCTCTCCACTGGCTCCGTAATTATTATGTTATTTCACTTACAATGGCCTTGCTTGTGTTAAAGCAGCTACATATGCACTTGCACAATCATGATCACCCTGCTAACACTGTTGGGTACAAGTAAAGCTGCAGAGGAAGACTACTGGAGCATCGTCTTTCTCATATCCCTCTTGAATATTTTGAAGGAGCAAAAATGGGAAGAAAAAATTAATTGCTATGCATCTTCTTTGTTCACTAACAAACCAAATAAATAACATAAATTCTTCTGCCTGTCACACAAGCAAAACCTTGACATTATTTTTAACAAAATGTGACCTTTCACATCATTTCATATACTTTACAAACACCGTACTAAAGCCCTCTGCTGCAAGAAATTTCAAGTCCTCATCTCGACATACCTCATCCATAATACTCTACTAAATCTATGTGGGAGGGTGAACTATGCCACAAAGAAGGGGAGCAATGTTGTTGGAATTCAACCCACATACCAGAGCTACTGCAGCGCTTCAGGAAACAGTCACATTCCAGTAAACACATGTGGAATTACCAGGGCAAGAGCTCCTGGTCACCAGCCTAGCCAAATATTATCTCATACAGAACAATATCACCCCCCCTTACATAGCAGAGAGCCATTGGCTGAGAGGGAGGAAGTGATGTATATTGACTTTTCATTTGTGTCTTGCTGACTCTGCTGACAAAAAGGACCAAACCACTTCCAGCTGCTAAACCTAGAGAAAACAACCGCATTCTGCTGAACATGATTCAGCTGCATTTCGCCTCTCGAAATTAGTGTTTCCATCGAGCACTTTCCGTTGCCACAACTGTGAGTCATGCCGTGGTTAAAGTAGCTAAACGACACTCGCACCATTATCACAGTAATATTCCTCTAAAATGATTAGTACATTACATGTAATTTGACCAAATGAGGCCTACAAATGACATAGCTGCTCACGTTAATGAGATCCGTGTACACAATAAAATAAACATTATCCATCTATTCCTGCTGATCTCCCCGCATTAACACATGACCTACATGAACATTCTTGTCTAACAATGCCAATCGTCCTCGCTATTTGTCTATCTATAGAGTGTGTCTCAGCCAGCTAGCACCTTGTCAGTCATAAAAGCAGAGGGAGAGGGGGGTAGGAAGAGGAGGAGGAGGAGGAGACAGAGGAGGGGATAAGAAGAGTGCCATTACCAGTGTTCTGGACCCGTGTCTTCCCAGGGTGAATAATTACGTCTGACATGTCGTGAATAGGGAGGGACATTATCGCAGTGATCCTCCGTACCCCCTCTGTGTGTTCCCTTGCACACACACACACTCACATACACACACACTCACACACATTAGGGCCCCTCTGAATGATTTAGGGGGTCTGTTAATAATGCAGGGGCTCCTAGAGCTAATTAGGTAAGTAGCAGAGGGCGCCGGCTGTGACGCCTCAGCTCACTGATACGAGCTGTAAAGGAATGAAGCATCGACTGCACACACATACTTGCACACTGAGTTTGGGTTTATGTTTCACCACACACACACAACCCCGCCCCCCCCACCTAACTTCAATAATAGCCCTGATTGTTTTCAAAGGGGATGGATTAAATTTGTGATTAAGTTTCATTATTGATCACGGCGCAAAAATGGAGGCCTGCAGCAGCTTCACTATTCTACTTCTTTCATTCGCATACATTATTAAGTGGTTGAGGAAAGGTAATAGGTAACAGGTCTGTATGCTGAGGCCCTTAGGTATTTTTTTTGACAAGCAGCATCAGAGAGGTTGAAAGGTAACAGGGATCTGTGTGCTCCAAGAAAATCAATAGAAAGTGATTATCTTGAGAGGGAACAAGTGGGGAGCCAAGGTGGGCCTTGTCACGTGTACAATCTCTCTCTCTCTCTCTCTCGCTCCCCCTCTCTCTGGCGCCATAGCTGTCAGCCCTGTAAGTGCAGTGTCAGGGTGATTAGAGAGCAGCGAGGCCCAGACAGAGCACAGCCAACCTCCAGACAGGCCCTCCAGAGACGCAGCGCCACAACAAGCCTCAGCCCGGGGTCAAGCCTACTTTGTCAGCCTCCCTGCTTGCAACGTGGGCCCCTTCAGCGCACAATCAGGAACCATCTTCTATAAGAGATTGTGGTGGTCTATGATATATAGCTGCTTTATGGTACCTTTAGGGTAAAAGCAATTATATTTAAAGGGTTTGGAACACCCAAAATACAAGAAACACATATTTTCTCACAGTGGTATGTAGACATGCAGATGATTTATTTGCTGCGGTTCTGAGATAATGCTGAGATTTCAGCCTCCACCCCAAAAACAGTAGAGGTGAATGGAGTTTTTTACTGAAGAAATAGTGGCTAATTATTATTATTATTATTTAGAGCTGCAACGATTAAGCGATTAGTTGTCAACTATTAAAATGATAAGCAACTATTTTGACAATCCTTTGGAGTAATTTTTTAAGGTAAGAAAAAAGTAAAAAATCACTGATTTCAGCTTCTTAAATGTGAATATTTTCTGGTTTCTTTACTCCTCCATGACATTAAACTGAATATATTTGAGTTGTGGACAAAACAAGACATTTGAGGATGTCATCTTGGACTTTTGGAAACACTGTACGACATTTTTCACTATTTTCTGACATTTTATAGACCAAACAACTAATCAATTAATTGAGAAAATAATCAACAGATTAATTGACCATGAAAATAATTATTCCTTGCAGCCCTATTATAATTATTATTATTATTATAATAATTATTATTAAAAGGGACTGTTTGTAACTTCTTACACATATAAATCAATCCTGGTCGGTGTCCCATGCGCGCTCGCATATCGCATACATATATGCGCTCGCGTGTGGCTACGCTGTTCAGACAAGACTCCAACAGAAACTACACGGAAGCACCAAAACCACAAAGTTATAACTAGTGAAGCCCGTTTTGCAAACCAGTGTCGGCCGCGGTCGGAGGACACGGGGGAGACCGTAGCTTTGGTCATGGAGAGACCTTCGTCTGGTCAGCTAACTTTACTGCCAAGCAGCTGAAATATAGAGTGATATTGTGGTTTTAGCTGACGTGTGTCACCTCACTGTTTTGAGCGATGCTCGTTCATGTCTATATAGCGCGAGCACAAGCGCGAGCCCGACTCTGACTTTCTTTGACTTAGCAGCCACAAGTGTTGCTGTTAACAAGCATTTCTGATTCTCATGGTATGTGTCCACAGCCTCCGTGCTTTCCACGCCCCCCATTCATTGTCTATGTAAGCAGCCGCGCAATGCAATCTGGTAGCGTGGCATCGCGATTCGAGAGACGCCACGACGCCCGCTCCTCATTTGCATAAAGTTGAGGGCTCGTCTACTTCATGCAAATCACGGGCGTCCGACGCGACTCGCCGCCTCTCGAAACTCCCGAGGATCTTTTAAAATAAACGTTGTTGATCCAAATTAAACACAGATTCATCAACTGCATGGATTATTTCTCGCCTCAAATGTTTTCAGAAACACATTTCAGTGAACTATTTACGTGAAATAAGAGAAGAAAGTTTCCAAACGAGCCTCCATACTGGTTCCGGTTTGAAAGCTGGGCGCAGCAGCCAACGGCGGGAAAGTGTTCGTCCAATCAGGAGCCGAGTGCCTTGTTTCTAGGGACAGCACACCAAGCGTCCAATGATAAACTGCATCCCTAACAATGGGTGTAAGGTGAATGATAGCAGTGTTATTCTATGGAAAATAAAAAATGTTACCAGGAGAGGCAGAAAATAAAATTATTTGATGAGGAAATGTTAGATAGTGACTCAATTCAGACCACAATCTTCTTGGGGATTAGCTAGCTAGCATGTCAGAGTGCTATTTTGCTAACTGAAGTCACTGTATTAATAAATATCTTACAGGCCATGTACCTTGCTTCCCAGGGTCCATACATCTCGCTAATAACTGGTTAAAACAGATGTCAGGACGTCAGGTTGAGGTTTCCACTACACGGACGCGGTGGCGTTTCCAAGGGAGCAAAAACGTTTGACACATAAAATGTAAACAGCATTAAAACACGACGTTTTCTCAGTCAAAGTTTAACGTTAAACTAACGGTACGTAGAACTCACGTAGTGTGACGCAGCTACTATTTTCTGGCAAGATGAAGTTAGTTTGATATTGGATTTGGTTTTGAGAGAAATAATCCCAGAATAGCTGATGACTAATGTCAAGCTAACTTCTTTCTGGTCAAGAGTAGGATAACAACAACAGCCTCATGTATTTTCTGTAATATGAGATGTGAAATGTGTTACTGTATTTATTTTATTATTTTTAAATGCTGGTATACAACAGTAGGCTACTGGGAAAATTGAAGTAACATGGTACCAGTGAAATAAAGTAAAAAATATTAATTTATTGGAGTGAGAAAGTTATTTTTTGGCATTTGGAATAGTAGTTTGACAAAATAATCTTGATTTAATGTCCACTAGCTAGTTTTTTTCTGAGCTTTCATCCTTATAACCAACTGGATAACCACAGTCCAAATATATTGAACTATTCTTTTATTTTTATGTATATGTATTTTGTTTTATTTGTTTATTTATTTTGCACAATTTAAGACTATACAATGTAAACAAAAAAAAAAAAAATTTACAGTGCAGGAAGAGGCAAAAAACCCACTGGGCTTATCTGAAGCCTCAACCCAGAGACATTAATATAAAGAAATAATATGGCTACTTAATAGTGATAATAAACAATTAGGACAAGATGTATATAATAACAACAATAACAATACAGTAAATATATAAAAAAGACAAGTGTTTGTGTGTATGGTTAGTGTTTGTGAGGAGGATATTGATTTAAATATCTATAAAGACTTCTGGGCAATCATAACCAAACAACATTGTGAGTGGGAAAAAATAAAAAACATAAAAACAGATACATGGACAACATGGGGAAAAGCAATTACAAAACAGCAATTACATTAAATGACCCTTTATGTATCTGTATGTATGCCTCTGTTTATTTATACATTTTTGCTGCTTTATTTGTTGCTTTGTTTTTGATTTTATGTAAAGCACTCATTATAAATAATAATAAATCACAGCCAAAGAGTAGTCTAAACACTGCAAGTTAAACAAACCATGAGAGACAGAGAACCATCACACCTACACACATTTCTGTTACAGGTTTTGTAATTTTTCTGTCATGGAGGGTGTTGTGTGTATGTGGTTGCAAGGGAGACTCAGACAAGGATATCCACCATATAATCTAAATTTTTTTCCAAATGTTTCCTTTTTTTCCCCAAGTTCCCCGCAGCGCACACTTGTTGACAGATTGCTCATTAGTGTGACACAAACTTTCAGCACCGTCTGCAGTTTCTGGAGTTCACCAGTTCTCTCCCATCCCACAGCATAAGGGAAAGCTATAACCTGACTGTGCTCTACCTGTATGCGATATAGCTTTGTGGCCTGGGGGTTGACAGTATCTAATCACAGCCTCGACAACAGGTGAGGAGAGGAGACGGTGCAGACAGCATGGCACCGCATGGAATTCCTACACTATCATAATGTAGATCAAACCACACACACGGTATCCAGGATGGTAAAATATATCCTGCTCTCTACTGTGATGTTAAATACAGTAAATAATGCACTGTACATATTCAAGGCCACACGGTATCACAACACATCACAGTATATTATGTTACAGCGTGGAAGCATTTACTGTCAGCGTCGACAGGATCAAATCCACAAGGATTTATAACAAATGCAAGACAAAAACCACAGTGTTCAGGCGTCGGTTCAAGTGAGCACAAACATTATTGCATTAATCTGTATTCATTTACGACGTGATGTTCCCTCGCCATTGCGTTTGAAGTCGTTTGACCTCGTCCTCACCTCCACGGCACAGAACCTCGTCAGACATAAAAGCCGTCGGAGGGGGCAGAAGAAGCCAAACCTCCCCGGGGGGAAGGAAAAGCAGAGGAGTGGGAGGAGACGGAGGAGGAGAAGGAGGAGGATGGGTGTCACTGTCTCTACAAAGCCCTCTTATCCTCTAGATATCAAAGCGCTGTTACTCCCAGCATAAAATATTGTCAGAATGATATGAATCACCACAGGGGGAGCTTGTCATATTGCAAAGTAAAAACAAGGAAGGAAGGAAAGAAAGAAAGATATAAAGAAAGAAAGAAAGAAAGAAAGAAAGAAAGAAAGAAGTTTTATCATTATAAAAGGAGGGTGGGGGGATTTCATGTGGTTTTGGCAGTGCATGGGCGCACAACTGTGTTCTTAAAAGATGTTTTTGATATCACACAAAGAAAGTATTGTGTGAGACGTCTTCCTCGCTGAGGTGAACTCGGAGTGAGCAAAACAGACAGAGGACATAAGACAAAACAACTGGTCTCTTCTCACACAGTCACCCAAGATGACGTCTGCATCACTCAGGTGACTGACAAATAACGACTATGTGGTATGAAGTAGCCATATTGTTGTAACTTAGATTAACTTACTTGTGACCTGTTTCTGAGGCACCACGTGTTTCGCTGTCTTCTCCTTTTTTATTTGCTCTCTGAAGAGGAAGTATTTAGGATGTAGGCCAGATGGGTACACAGCGCTATTGTATGGTTGACAGAGAGATGACCTTGTTGCGCCTGAGCGTGTGTTTGTGTGTGTGTGTGTGTGTGTGTGTGTGTGTGTGTGTGTGTGTGTGTGTGTGTGTGTGTGTTTAATCAGACAGAGAGGGGGGATTAGAGACCAGGCACCTGGCAGGTGGAAACAGTCTGTACTCATCTGATGCCCTCCTGTCCTTCTGCGCTCTCTCTCACACACAAACACAATATGTAACTTGGTCATAATCACACTGTCATATGACAGTGTGGTTATGACCACCTGAACCGTATCTTTGTTTCAGATTGTGAGAAGAAATGAAACCACACATGCAAGAAACTTGAAGCAAGCATGTAAATGCCTGCATAATCAGAGCAGCTTGTTTCTTAACCCCTTAAAACTTTGATGCCCGCTATTCTGTCTTTCAGAGGTTGCAGCGGGCTAGCTTGTTGAGAGGAACGCTAAATATCACTACGAAGTTACGCTAAAGTTTGGCAAGTAAAAACTGGTATGGCCATTTTCAAAGGGGTCTCTTGACCTCTGACTTCAAGATATATGAATGAAAATGGGTTCTATGGGTACCCACGAGTCTCCCC
>CAKAOH010037939.1:34196-86831 GCA_916701665.1 Sebastiscus tertius
AATGAATGAATTGGAAACAAGCGTAAAATTCACTGGGAAAGATTTTTAAATAAATGTAGATTTAGTACACTGACTTTTTCACAGTGGTTAGCAACAGTTATACTCATGGATTTCTCTGGGAAGATGGATAAGATGTATACAGTCTGTATCTTTTAATATTTTTGATATGATTTCTGACTTGACCCAGTGCTGTACAAGTAATAGCAGTTACATCTGATTGCATGCTTTATATTAGAGTGTAAATTTGATTGATACCTTTTATGACAAGTTCAAGCTGTTGCCTTCAGGTCGTCTATCTGAGTAACTGTTCATAACAAGTTGTGTCACTTTGTCGCTTGGAGATTCGCATTGAGATAATTAAAGGCCTGTAGCGTTCTCATGTTAAGTGTTACTTGTTGCAATTTGGTAATCACGTCCTCAAACCACTACTGCTGGTTGCTGTGCATGGCCACACTACACATATAACACAAAAACATTCACCATGGTTTGATTTTTTCTAAGGAATCCATTGGTACCAACCATGTCACACTAGCTTGTCGGTTAAATAATGCTCCAAACTAAATTTTGGCGAGGAAAAACTGGCCTGGCCATTTTCAAAGGGGTCTCTTGACCTCTGACTTCAAGATATATGAATGAAAATGGGTTCTATGGGTACCCACGAGTCTCCCCTTTACAGACATGCCCACTTTATGATAATCACATGCAGTTTGCATGCAGTACAAATGTGTTATTTTGGCCTGTAATAAAATGGTGTGCTTGAATATTTCTGCATACTGGGTTCCCTAAACAGTCTTCAAATTACATAATTGGGTTTCACTGTAAAGCTGAGATTCTTGTGGATCCAATGAGCCCAATTGTATTCATGTGTGATGCTGTTAGTCCTCATAGTAGCTATTTAGTACAGTGGGACCATTTTTTTTTAGAATTTAACATCACTGTATAAAATGACCTGTGGTGACCTCTAGGATAATCACAGCCTCATGAAACTGTACAACTACAAACTAGAGACCTAGAGCATTCAGAGGATGGATGGCTTTCCTAGGTAGTTTGATAATAAGGGGGTTTCTGAGCAGTTTCCAGAACAGAAGTGCTCGCCATTCAATCACAGAAAAATGCAATTCTTGCAGAAATCTCCAAATGTCCAAAGTTTTTGATACCAAATCACAGCATGGCTTTTTCTATGGTGTTCATCAATGCCTTATTGTCTTAATGTGGTATTTTGGAGGAATTATTGATCATTTTTTTATCAATTCTTAAGTGGTAAAAAATGGTTAAGTTTAGCACCAAATCTGTGTAACAAATGGTATCAACCTAAACATTGCTACAACAGCTTATGAAACATAATAGAACATGGGAATGGCCATCATATACTTATATCACCTTGTTCTAAGCCTTGACGCACTTTCACATTTTATTTTTAATCAATTTCTTTTTAATGACTAGAATAACTTGACACAGTGCTGAGCTGCACCTCAAATTAATCTTCAGGTTCCCAGCTTTCAGATGATGCACACCACTTCGATGTGACACGCTATACTGTTGACTTTTTATCTACCCCTGAACATCCCTCGTCCTCCTCCCCTACCATTTTAGAGAGAACTACGAGATAGGAAGAGACACTCTGGGTCTCTATAGTATAGTGCAGTGGTTCTTAACCTTGCAAGATGAATCTGAGACGATAAACCCGACACTTGTGGCCCAACAGACATGTGAAAAAATGCAACACATAGTGACGTTACTGACCATCTTCAGGCAATGTTGTATTAGAGGGCAGTGAATAAAAGCTAATCAGCCATTTTGCATGAGCAATATAGCAGTTTAACTTCTAAAAATATCTACGGAAAAGGTTCGGGAGGAGTTCCCGCTAAACAGTTCTGCGAGGTAAATTAAGCTGACAAACATCAAGCTCAAAAATCATACAGCTCCATCCTGACATCCTGTCAGCCTTCCCAAAAGAGTACTAAGCACCCCATCTGTTATGGCCTGCTCAAAGATAGTAGCTCGAGTGGAGTCATCAGTGTTAAGTTAAAACAAACACAGTAATTACCCTAATTAAGATCTGGCAGATTCCTTTAGATTAATAGTAGCCTGCATTAGATACTAGAGAGGGTTGATATCAGAGGAGGGAGAAAAGAGGCTTAGATGAGGTCAAGACGAGGCGTAGGGAGGTGGGGAGAGACAAGTAAATGACAACTACTTTAAAAAAGGAACGGAAAAATAAGAGGACTGTTAAAAGTAAATAAGTTGTGACGAAGAGACGAGGAAGGGGAGGAGAGAGAGAGGAAGCAGTCGTGGTGAAAGCCGGTGATGGAGGAGGGCTTTTTTCGGCTGCACCAGGAGTAAATGGCTCTGCAGGCGGCTGTCACTCTGAGGGGCCAGCATGGGACGATCAGCGATGATGACGGGGGCATAGACCTGTGTCAAGATGCTGAACCCAGCTGTCAATCAAAGCACTCTGCCCTATGGGATGACAAGGATGGGCCTTAATCCTGCTGAAGAGAGAGAGAGAGAGAAAGAGAGAGAGAGAGAGAGAGAGAGAGAGAGAGAGAGAGAGAGAGAGAGAGAGAGAGAGGGGGCGAAGAGGAGTGATGGAAAGGCAGGAGAGAGAAATTAGACAGGGAGAAATGAGAGGAAAACTGAGGGAGAAAGTTGGTTGAGAGAAAGAAGCAATTATTCAAGAAATGCACTGATGTCATTTAACTTCATATAAACCCAACAGGTGATTGTGTAACCTCATGACTGTTCGGTAACAGGCGGGGAAAATTGCAGCTATTCACTTTTCAATGGGGCCAGCTATCTTGAGAAATGAAATATGTGATGTCCCTCTCCTTAGTAGGCAATATCCCTCCCCTTAGTAGGCAATATGACACTGTGCGAACTTGTCACTTGACGGCCAGAAAGGCCCGTATGAGTCATCCTCCAGCTATCTAGGACCGTAACCCTTCAGGCCTCCTGGGAACACGGAGGAATGACCAGAGAACCAGCACATTAGAACACAATAGAGAGAGAGACTCTATCCCACAGTCAAGTATTCACTGGAGCTCCAGCAAGCTGTTTTCAATTAGCGCTCGCTGATTCTCAGTGTCGGTCTACCGCATCATTTCAAGTAAATACAACCATAACTTAAAGCCACAATGTTTGGTTTGGCCATGAGGGGATCTGTGCTTCTCTCCTTTCTCTTGTCAGTGGCAGCCACCGTAGAAGTCCTCTAACATGCATTTGTGTTGTAGCCATCCCTTCAGACAAAGTCTTTCTTTTATGTTTTACAGTGATGTAATGTTATGAAAATGTAACACAAAACTCACCCACTCAACTACAGCAACCACCAGATGATAGGCAATGCCAATGCTGGGAAAGAGAATAAAACATGTCAATCTTTAAATCTGAATACATTTATACTTCTTTACATTTGTTTTCTTGGGAATGGGGCATGACTGCAGCAGTGCTTAAATGAGTAAGTGAAGTTTATTTGTACAGCCTTATATCACATGCAATGTCTCAGTGGGCTTCATACGGTATGTCCCCAAAAGCTTTGGCTCCTGACCTATAGCCTAAAGTCTATAGAGGGAAAAACCCTGCAAAAAAAATGTAGAAAACCATCTGAGACCCGCTGGATCGTGGGCGATCCCAATTGACTTCAGCAGGTTCAGTGCTAGAGTAAAGGTACAGATATCATATGAAACTAGAAAACCATAAGGAATCCATTGGTACCCACCATTGGAGTGCTTTTTGGGAAAGAGGCTAAATAACGCTCCAAAGTTAGGCTAACTTTTGGTGAGGAAAAACTGGCATGGCCATTTTCAAAGGGGTCCCTTGACCTCTGACTTCAAGATGTGTGAATGAAAATGGGTTCTATGGGTACCCACGAGTATCCCCTTTACATGACATGCCCACTTTTTGATAATCACATGCAGTTTTGGGCAAGTCATAGTCAAGTCAGCACACTGACAGCTGCTGTTGCCTGTTGGGCTGCAGTTTGCCATGTTGTGATTTGAGCATAGTTTTTATGCTAAATGCAGTACCTGTGAGGGTTTCTGGACAATATTTGTCATAGTTAGTGTTGGTAATTGATTTACAATAATAAAAATATACATACATTTGCATAAAGCGAGCTTATTTGCCCACTCCCATGTTGGTAAGAGTATTAAATACTTTACAAATCTCCCTTTAAGGTGCATTTTGAACAGATAAAAAAAAGTGTGATTAATTTGTGATTAAAAATAATGCAGTCAGATATTTAACAGTTCATTGTCAGGGCTTCATCAAATTCATCTTTCAACCACAGCGTTGCACAAGTGAGTGTTTACATTCAAGCATCCCTCGACTTTACCAGTCTGGGTCACAATCCAAGAGGGTAAAGTGGCCAAAACCTTTGATCTCGAGATCAGCGTCTGAAACTTGCCAGAAATATTTGTATTTGTACACGCATGTACGTGTCTTTGTATTTGTGTATGTGGGCATGACAGAGAGACAGACAGGTAGAGAGAGAGAGAGAGACAGATAGGGACAGCTTTCAGGGGACACTGTGAACCAAGAGAAAAAGCCAATGATCTTTCGGGGGCCCAGATGTACAGTGTCCCTGAGGTGATCCGAGCTGTGACCTGACACTCCGGCGTCCCAGCATGCTCGGCAGATGTGGGTCAACTGACATCTGTTTCTCACTACAGCGCTGGGCTCAGCTCAGCTCGGCCCGACCCAACCCTGCTGCCATATTCATCCTAATAACCACTCCCATAATCACCAGGGATTATTCTAATATTAGCGAGCACACACACACACACACTCACACACACACACAGTGACTGCTCTGATTAAGGTATATAGTGCTCCATATGGTTTTTTGGAGGGTTTTTGGGGGGATTTGTATGTTTTTAGCCCTTCAGTGAAAAGCCTTGAAAAAGCCAGCTTAGAGAGGACTAAAGAGAGTCCGTGCATAAATAATATTGGAAAATAGCCTGAGCAGGGGGATGTGGGGGGGGGGGGTCAGGCTGGGGTGAGATGTGGACTGCCAGCAGAGGTGCTCCGACAATACATCGCGAGGCTGCCGCGCCGATATCTGGCCTTGAAGTTCGGCGTTGAAGGGAGACTAGCGGTGTGCTATTCTGCCTCCACAGAGGAGGGATTACGAACCAGTGACAGGATGTGTGAATCAAGATGGCACACTCACCACACAACAGGACTAGAAAGAGACACTGCAGGGGGCTGTCAAGACAGACCCAGAGTGAGCGGGGAGGATTACCATATAATGATGAAAGATGATGAAGACTGATGAATAGATTGTTGGCGCTTTAGCTATGGGGGAGGCGCGCTTCTGTGAGGAACTTGACATTTCAAGCGTGGATGCCAGAGCTTAGGATTTCCAGCGCAAAGACATTTTTTCTTCAGCTGTACTTATACATGTGATTGCTTGTTTTGTACATTTTCTTTAGCTTTATTTGCCGTCGTAAACTCATTACATTCCCAGCGTTCTTGTGCGACACGTCTTTCTTTTTATATTGTGTGTGAAATCATCTTTCTTCCCCCTTTCTCCAGCTCTCTTTTTTTTCTTCTTAGAGGTCTATTTGTGGAAGTCATGGCCTGCTGGTGTTTACGATTCTCACTGGGCCCCTACTGCTGGTGTTTTTCCCCGCACACACACGTACACACACATACACACACAGTGGGTCCTTCCTGCTGACACTCAACTTCATTCTTTGCTGCAGCTGCATCTGTTGTCACCATGGAGACCTTGTTTATTACTTAACCCCCCCTGCTTACAAACACACACACACACACATACACACACACACGCTATGACAGAGAAATAGGCAGGCTGCGTCTCCCTCTGTGTTTGATTTGGTGTTATAGGACCCATCGGATCACAGCCCCCAGCAAGCCCAGGCCCATATGCACAAACACACACACAGCAGTTGGCCTGGATGGATGCAGCAGGCCCATGCTAAACACAGAGCCATAAGCAGCACACTACCTAATCACCCCCAGGCTGGTCTGGATAATGACATTTGTTAAGGCTTTGACTCAACCTGCGTGAGTAAGGAGGCCGGTCTGGCTACTTTTCCTCTCACACATTGCTGATATAAATAGAAAAACTAATAGCAAATGATGCAGAACAAAGCATTTTGGTGGCGAGGCTCAACAATGAATTTGAAAAAGCGTTGGGTGTGTTCATGCATCCGCGTGTGAGTGCAGAGGGCGTTAGTGAAAGGCCATCCTGCTTAGCGGGCGGCAGAATGCAGGCAGGTTTTTCACGAGACGGGGAATCTGTTATGCAACATGTGAGAGCCTGCTAATCTCGCCGAACAGCCTGCTCCTCCTGGCCACCTCTCGGCCCGTACACACACACTCGCACACCTCCTGGCCATGTTTCTGGCCATGCATGGCTACACACCCAGGTGGCCTTAATGGGTTTAAGAGCAGTCCTCCTGCGCTTCTGTCCAGACCTGAGCCCTCGTGTCTCCTGTCTCCGCATGTGACTGCACGTGAAAAAGTCGCGTGAGAGGTCGAGAAGCCAAGAAGTCGCCAACACACACCATAGTGGTAAAGTGAAATGCGAAACAGCTTGAAATAAAGTGCCATTTTTTGATTTGTGTAGTGAAAGAGAGTGTATGTTGGCCAGCAGGGACTCAAACAAAGGCATTTAAATGTTACTATAAAACTTGGCAGGGTGACCCTTAGTGATTGATCTGGCATTTGGCAGCTGGTAAATATGGACGCCGTGTCTGCAGCTCCACAACTGAAGTAAAGGTCATTAGGTGACCTATTGGGGTCAGGTGGCCGCAGTCACTAAGCTAACTCTCTGCAGCATTACTCAGCTTGTTGGCATATGCTGACAGGCTCCCGGCTGAGTGGCTCAGCCTGCGACAGACATGCACATGTATAAACACACACCTGCATCCGCCGTAAATGCACAGCCAGAGGTCATGTCCAAGATGACCTCCCGGGGATAGACACCCTGCAGTCTGCTCTCATCTGTAATTCCCTGATTTCACATGTGCTATAAGGACTCTCTGAACGGGACAGAAGTAGAGCAACCCTAACCAAAAATATGTTTATTCATGTGTGCTATTAGTATACTTCTTTTAAACTGAAAATAAGAGAGTATACTTTCAGTTTACATTTTATGTACTTATCAGAGATATACTTAACAAAAGTATTCTTGGCTCATACAGCACTGACAAGTATACAGAAAAGTCTAAGTATACTTGGCTTGTGTATTTAATCTTTTGATCAAGATATACTTAAGAAAATGAAAAGTTAGTATACTTGTAGTACAAAAACTATTAAACTAGTAGTTTACTGAATATACTTTAAAGTGCACTTCCATGAACTATAAAGTGGGCTACAAGTATATACAAGTATAATTGCAGTATAAAAACTATTAAACTAGTAGTTTACTGAGAGTATACTTTAAAGTGCACTTTCATAAACTAAAAAGTGGGCTACCAGTATAAAACTAGTAAACTATCAGTGCAATACTTACTACGTAAAGTATACTTGGGAAATATATACTTGAAATTTACTTAAGTATACTTCATAAAATAAACTTGAAGTATACTGCTTTTTCGTAAGGGAAGGCAAAAGAATATGTTATTATTCATTTAGTTTGACGGAGGAAAAAAGTTCAGCTCATTAATCTTATCATTGTTCTGCAATGCCGAGCTTCATTCCAATTAGTTCGCCCTTTGACAATGTGAAAAAAACTAAAGTCATTCGCTGTGAGAAGTCAGCAAAGTGATAGAAGTGTGAGAATATTAACCAGCAGCCCAAACTTGCAGAGCACAATCACTACAACGCTGAGAGAGAGAGACGTTAAAAGTGGCTTCTTATCAGTAACAGTTCGGGCTTATTTCATTTAGTGCCCACAGCATTTCTTGCCATTTGGCCCTCGCTCCGTATTTGTGACAGCTTTGATGTGCTGCGAGGCTTCGGGGCCCTCTCCGCATCCACAACTGCAGCGCGGCGGCGGCGGCACAATAAATACTTTGATAACGGCACAATCTGTAACTCGAGCAAAAACAAATAACACAGCGGTCCTTACAAGAGTTCTTTTGTCAGGGTTTTGGTTCTGGATTCATGAACCGAACAAAACAATTGGTTCCAGATTGAGGCGGGCTTCTGTTCTCCCCAGGGGGATGATTTAAATATATCAGAGGAGAGAGAGGGAAGCAGGAATAACAGTGGAAATGGTGAGAGAGCAATTGAGAGAGGAGGAATGAGTGAAATGGAAAAGAATTCAGCCATGGGTAGCGTGGGAACATTTAAAGGGGATGGATGGATAGCTGGATGCAAGGATGGATGATAGATAAAGTGTATACAGTAAATCTAAATTTAAAAATAAAGAGACAGCATAAAGAATTCAGAGACGAAGCCTCATTTGTGAACTCACACTAAGGTGAGACTCGTCATTTGAATAAACAGTTTGAACTTCCTGTCACGAAGCGTGCAAACGGTTAGGAAGAGTGTTACCTTGGTGAGATTTCTCTCTTCAGTAACTCTTCATTGGATGTGATGATGTATACTGAGAACAAAATGCCAAGGGGAAATGCCATTTGAACTGGGAGGACGGAATTTACGAGTTCCCAGTTGGAAATTTCGACTGGAACGCCCCCTGAAGTCAGATTTCCGACTCGGAAAGTTGGACGAACGTCACCAACCCCAACCTCAAAATCCAAGATGGCTGCATCAACAGTAAAAAAGCTTTTGTAATATAGTGTTTATTAGCACTTCTGTCTAACTTGGGTTTCATTAAATCAGTCATACACACAGTACTGTCCAACTTCTATCTGTGGGCGTGTTGCTATGGCGTTTGTATGCACAAAATACCGGCGTAATGCTTGTTATCAACTGGTATTTGCTAACAATGGCTAACCTGGCTGGAGCAAACCCCATTGAATGTGTTACTTGTTTTACTGGAATGCAGTCAACTCGGGTGTGACATCATTCCCAGCTCCGGCTTCCAATTTCCGAGGTAAATGGAACGCAGCATAAACGGCACAGTTCAGTTTGTTGGAGGTTTTTTTGTTAAATATTTGACCATTTGTTTGCTTTTCTTTTGTTCACTTGTTTTTACATAATGATGTAGTGTTTTAGTACAGACCCAGGAAGAGTAGTTTCTACTGTGATAGAAACTAACGGGGATTCTGGGTAAATAAGTAAATGAATTCACCTTTCGCCAGAGAAAGACCGTACTGACCTCGTACTGTAGGCTACACAGTTCAACCCACCATGATCACACAACACAGTCTTTTGTATTATTTTTGGAAAGCTCCATCTGTATGTAGACAGCGTGCGAGCTAACTGGGTGTTTGAGGATGAGGGGTGAGTGTGTGGAGGGGGTGTCATCGGAGGTTATGCAGGGGGCATTTTCCATCCCAGATGTTTGGTTGAATCATGCATCACATTTAAAAGATTAACAGGAATTCCCCCATAACTCCACGCCCCGCTCTCAACATTTAACACAGCTTATTTTCCGTAGCGTAGTAGTAGTAGTCTTGAGGCACGTTGCTGCTCTGTAACATCAAAATTGGTCTATTTTCTTTCTTGTTTGTAGCGTAGAAGGAGAGAGGAGATTGACTTGATGTTAATTATGTTATAAGACTCTCAATTCTCTCTCTTACTTACACACACGCACACACACTCTCCCTCAAGTGTGTGCTTCATTCTTGAGAGGATGTACCAAAAAGGACCTGGCAAGGGTTTGGCTAAGGTCCAGCTGCCTTCACAAACACACACAGGGCACACTTAGTCCCCATCTTGGGTGATTACATAGCCTTTCAAACTCATTTACACACACAAGCAGTCAAGCCGAAAACTAATTTGTCCCAACATACACAAATACAAGGATACACCGATGCACTGACACGCGCGCACTGACATTCTCACGCTCACAGAGAGGATAAGAGAGGTGGAACAATATAAGACGACAAATAGACACACACGCATGCTCACACAAACCATATCCATGTCCAATCTCAATTCCAAATGGTGATAAGTGACAGTAATTTGACATGACAGCCATGAATTGTACTATCAAACAATGTGAATCGGATGTCACAAAAGGACACTGCTGCTGTGGTGGATGTCAATCAACGAATCACCGTAAAGTCAAACTGAGATTCCATTGGATGATGAAAGAGGAAGTTTCCTCCTCCCTCTTCCTCCTCTTCTCCAACGCCTTCCTACCTCCTAGATTCAACACTGCACCCTCAGCCATTAGCCGAGGCAGTACCTGTTTGGGTGGGCTAATTACTCATTATCAGAGCTTCAACCGGGCGGTGTGTATGTGCCAACAGATGCAAACAGGAGGCTCTGCAGGAAGGAGGCTGCTGTCGACTGAGCATCCATGCAGGGCGCTGGGGGAATGAAGACAAACGGCTGTTGCTGTGTGACGTATAGATGACGGTTTGTGTAGCAGGCAGACAGATAGAGAGAGAGATAGACAGTTACCCCAGTTGTTGTGTCCCAAAGATGTGTCCCCGCCCGGACCATCTGACACCTCTTCCTGTTTGGACATCAGGCCCCTGAGGACACACACAGCTGGGGACGGGACAAAGCCAGCTCCCTCTCTTTGCATCCACACAGTGTTGCCTATAAGGTCCCATATATCAGCCTGGTTGGTGACACATTCTCCTTTTCATGTGTGACCAGCAGTCACATGAAGGATGCAACAGCAGCTGTGTGAGGAACACACAGAGGAGCATCTGTACAAACGCACGGGTGTGTGAATATCTATATGTGTGCATGTTGTTGTCAGCCAAACAAGTTTTTTCTGACATCACCTTGTCATCTCTGTGAAACTATACAGTATCCAGAAAATGACCGTGAAGGAGGAAGAAATGCAGCAAATCAGTGTAAAACCACAGCTGCATCTCTGAGCAGGAGGCGTCACACAGTATAGAGATAAAAAAAGATAAAAGAGTCTCACACCTGCTTTGTTTGAAGCAGTTGTATACAAATGGTATACTTTTCTCGTATCAGTTTGCTTTATGTTGGGACGTGAGGTAAAAATGTGTAAATCAAGCTGATACTTGGCCTTGAATTGAGCTTGTTGGAAATACCCAAATACCACACTGTGCTAAACAAGCATAACAAATCCCATAATAAATCACATTACTGACTGTGTACAGCATGTTATATACTGTAAATGTCATGACCAAAAGTAAGTACAAACACCCTGTACACATAATGTATTTTTGGCCGTATTTCATGGCTTGGGCCACTGGTTTAAATTAAGTGGAATCTTAATGCAACAACATACTGTGATGTTTCAGATACTACTGACAACAGCTTGGGGAAGGCCATTTTCTGTTTCAACATGACAGTGCCCTATAGCTGGGAATATTTGAGCTTTGACTCCAGCAAGTAATCGGCACCAAGAAAGAGTCCGGCACATAATCCCAAGTAAAACAGTGAATTGTCATTGTCACGGTGCTAACCCTTGTCCTATGAGAGTAGGTTGCACACTGGCCAAACACATTCTAGTTTCTAGTACATCCTTCCGGCACAATAGATCTGCAGCTCTATTTGTGTAGCCCCAACACGTTCTCATCCCAACTCGTCACATACCGCCGCTTTGACACGCCCCTTGGCGTCACTTTAGGATAAGGCAACAAAACCACTTAGTTACCCTTGGCGTCACTTTAGGATTAGGCAACAAAACCACTATACATTTAGGGAAGAACTACATGGTTGGTCTTAAAACTACAGTGAAAATGCGGATAAACAGGAAGGCAATGCAGGCACTCCAAAATATCCAAAATATCAAAACAAGTGGCAATGAGGAAGAGAATATATCAAAAAGCCTTTATTGTAGTGGCTAAATTATTTGAAAAGCCAACATGTTTCAACCACTGTAGGTCTTCGTCAGGGCTTACAAACAAACAGACAAGGCGGATGTGGCCTCACCTATAAGGTATCAACAACCAATGGGAGGCAATCACATGATCATCATAATATTACAAAATGTTACAAAATATCACAAAGAAATAACACAGAAACAAGTAATTCATGTCCATCATCAATGAAACTACACCGATGGACGTGACAAAGCCTTGATATAATGGGCCAGTAGCCCAGGCCTCTGTGGCTAAGTTATGTTAGCATAGGGAGGACATGTGGGAATAGCATGCTAACAAACCTAATTACTGGTAATTTCAGTACACATACCGTCATCATTCACAGAGTTAATGAAAGTCATTAACTCATTAATGCATTAATATATTCAATTCAAATAAATTTGTTGGTTATATTCAAGTGGTTGTTGCATGAACTCCCATCCATCTTACCGGCTGGTCATGAGCATGGTCATGGGTCCCAGCTGTCAAACAGGAAGTGAGAGCATCCAATGGGCTATATTGTAGAGGAAATTTAGAACTTACCAAGTAGAGTACAGAGGGGGGTTTTCATTGTTTCAGGGAATAGTCTTTACCAAAACAACCTATATCAGGCTGAAGGTAGGACATACTAGACTTAATAAAACACTGGCCATAATAAATAAACATCCTTCAGGGTTATGTGAACACTGTCAAGTAGATGAATCAGGGGAGCATGTCATTTAACACTGCCAAAAGTACTCTAGAGAAACATTACAGAGTGAAATCAGAAAATTTGGAGGGAAAGGACTGAGTCTAAAAAAGATTATTCGACGTTAGATTAGGGAGACTATTCCTGGACTGATCAGAAGAGTTTCAGTGAAATATGTTTGGTTTAGGAGGTAGTTAACTCTAGTCCACACTCTAACATAGTAGGTGGCGGTAACGCACCTTAACGCTGGTTACCGCCCGCCATAAAACCGAAAAAGAAGAAGATGAACAACAACTTATATTGTACTATTACTGAGAACCAGACTATTACCTTCCAGACTAGCTGCAGTTGACCAAAATTGGTATTTTTAAGGCTTCAACATCAAGTACGCTGGTTTCATATACTGTGCACTCCTTCGGCCTAAAGGTCTTCCTCTCAAACATTCATCCATTTTTTTTGTGAGCCCAGCTTTCTCTCTTCAGTTTTGTCCATAATGGCAATAAACCAAAGTGAATCAGGTGCTTCAGTGAACGGAAACATGAGTGCTCTTTGTGAATTACCCTGATCCGACTGGAGTAGCCTACTTTCACATAAAATAAAATCTTGCCTAGTGCAGCTTTAAGAATATATGACCCTTAAGATGCCTGTCTAGATTTACGGCAGCATTTCCACCCATGTTCTTGTGTCAGCAAGCTTTGGTGCGATTCCACCCTTGGGCACTTTAACATTTAGCACGGCGTAGCATTTTATCCCAGCCACACAGGGTCCTCTGATAAGAGGAGAGGAGGCATGTGGTGCATTAGTGTAGCATCTTAGCCAGCCATGCTAGTAATTCCCTGCTTTGATATGAGCGAACCTGAGGAGGACCAGAGAAATATCTTAGCCAGCCATACCAGTTAAGCTAGCCTTGATATGGGACTAGACGTGCGTGGGAGATAGAGGAAGAAGCACAGAGACTCTTCATCTCTGGGCAGCAGGATTAGAATGTTTACCCGCTAATGTCTTTAGCTACGCTGAAGCAAGAAACACATACACACACACTCTAATACACAGAATGTAAATACTGTACATAGATGAAAGAACAGACATGTGTTGTGCACGCATAATTTCACATATATAAATACAAAATATAGACTCGTATGGATCCAGTACGTTCAGCTGGCCTGGCCTCGCTTTGTGTGTTTGTGGGTGCTGAGGTCTGCACCCATCTGCTCCTGTGTGTGTGTAATCTGCCTCAGACAGGCTACAGCGCTTAGAGGGGCCAGACTGCAAACACTGCACTGGGATGAGACACCTGCCACAGGGCTAAGACCAGAGCCCTGACGCACAAACACACACAGATGGAGAGGCCACAGTTACCACGGACAAAGCAGCCACTCGATTACTGCCCGAGCGGTGTGACATTCAGGTGTTTTTGTACCGTTTAAAACCAGATTTTACATTCGTATTTCCTGCGGTGTGTGGATTTTCTGTCCCTACGCTGCAACCATCCGTCCTAATTGGTTGGTATTAATCGTCCGCGGAGGAGGCACGTTTGACAGTTCCATAACTACAGCGTTCAAAATGCTCCTGGTGAGGAGGGAAAAAAATCTCTACTTATCCTCGTCTTGAAGTCTAGCTTTGAGCATCTGCTGTCAGAGTGTCACGTCTGAATTTAGCAAATGCCCAGGCACGAGGTGGCTGCGTTCTAAATGCCCAATGCTCAAAGGAGTGTCTGTCGTGCCGCGGCTCGGCGTGCCAAATCAGAGCTGGCTAGGAGCTCCCTATAGGCGAACAGATGGCCATTACTATCATTTATAACTTATTAGGGCCTATAATCCTACCTGCGTCAAACACGCCCCGACGCTTAGGGCTTTTTTTTTTTTTTTCGCCTCATTTAAAACTGCCAGAAAAGTCCTCATCACGATTTTCTCTGTCTCTCTCTATCTCTCTCTGTATTTTTAATCTGCAAACTGCGTGGTTGACACATATGTGCAGGGATAATACGATATAGGGTTATCTTTCCTTTAAATCAACAGTCAACAGATTGCCCCACGATGGTGCAGATCTGGAGGCTGATAGTACTGGATGGAAACGCAGGCGCAGCATGCGGTAATTCTCACCAACTGTAAAGGAGAGTCATACACAATCATATTTATTTCCATAACATTTCGCCTATATACTGCAATCATAGCAACAATAAACAGCTCTTCATTTGAAAATCATCTGTTGCGAGCTCATATTACAGTACTGACTGAGTTCTTTGGATTGATTTTTAAGAGGCACATATTTAATAAAGTGCTGATGGCGTGCCACGGTGATAATTCACATCCTGCTGGATATCTGCGTCCTATAACAAAGTGCTTCCTCCTACTTTGTCAGTCTGGCTCCACAGAGGCAATCGTCAGTGATGCCTCACATTCACCACCCAAGCAGGTGTGGGCATTGACGTTTCTGCTGTGAACAGGCTGCATCTGTCATGTGGCAAAGCAGAAATAGCTCCAATCAATGTCCCCCTCGGACACACACACACACACACACCTACATACACATGCTACGCTCGCACACACACACACACACACACACCCCCACACACGCACCGCTGTTCTCCATCCGGCAAACAAGGATGGAACAATCATTGTAAGCCACCCCAGCTAGCAGCGAGCGGCGATCGATCGGCGAGTCAACGCGGCTGTTGCGTCCTCCTCGAACTTCACTCGGGCTTCGAAATAATCACAACCTAGATAACCTAGATAAGGCCGGAAAGATCCCGAAACCTTTGACTCGATTCCTCACCTCCCATCTGTCGCCATTTTGCAGCGGCTACTTTGTTGCAGCCATTTTGTGTCCCTGCCATTTAGCACTCTATTGAGCTTCAGCTGGGGATGCCAAATGGCGCGTGTGAAACCCACCCCCCCTCCACCCATCCCTCCATCATTTGTGACCGTTTGGATGACAGACAAATAGATGGGCAGACACACAGGCAGACAGAGAGACAGAAGGAAGGCAGATGACTGGCTTTGATGAGCTTTGTGGGGATGTGTGCGGAAAGACAGACAGACAAATGTGTGTCGGCAAACAGACAGACAGATAGACGGACAGAAGGTATGTATATACATGTGTGTGTTTGTGTGCGTGCGTGTGTGTGTGCGTGTGTGTGAGAGTGTGTGAGCGGATGTCAGACCAGGTTGTGTGTTCCTGCAGTGGCAGAGATGAGAGGGAGAGAACAGGAAGCTGCTCTCCTGGAGACAGATGGACTGCCATGCTGTGGACACACACACACCACACACACACACACACACACACACACACACACACACAGAGAGTGACACACAACAGTACAGCCAACAAGAGAACATATCAGAGCACGACTGCTGAAAACAGGAAAACACACCAACATGCTAGCCTAAACAGGCGTCGCAATGCACACGCGACACATTTGTGGAAAAAACGGATGAGATATGCAAACAAAACTATACGCGCCAAAGTTCACTCATCAGTATGAGCTGCATCCAGTGTCTCTTGACTGTACAGCAGACCTGGAACCCTGCATGGCCCAGTAGGTCTCTGACAAACCACATAATTTCACTTACGTAGCTAAAAAAACAGTAGAGAAAATAGCTTTTATTTTGAAACGCTCGTGTATCGTTAGTGTGCTTCTTCCTGTCACACCTGACATTGACATAAATTGATGTGAGTGATGTTTGAAGTGGTGTCACCTGCTGAGGCAGCACGTCTATAAGAAGTCATGGACTGCGAAGTATTTTTTCGAGGAGCTTAGTTTGCAACAAACATGTAGCTGTATTCAAAGACTACAACTTGAGCCATCATTCGGAGAGAAAACAGGCGTAGAAAAACAGAAATCTAGCTTTTTACAAGGCTGCATGTAACGACAGAAGGGTTAATGTTAAGATAAATGTTAAGTTTTGTTAATGGAAACATTACTACACAAAACAGTCAGTCCCGTACGGTTCAAAAACTCCTGCATATAATGTACTTTTCTTAATAATATGCTGTTTGGAGGGATTTTCAGTATAATAAATGCTGAAAAATAAGTGCACAGCAGTATGTTTTCTAAAATTTAATCTAGTGATAAAATAGAGGTTACGTCTGACATAATTTGTTTGGCCCCCAGCAACAATCCTCATATGGCCCCTCCAGGAAAAGTAATTGCCCACCCCTGCTCTACAGAGAACTTCTTCCCATGGTTTAATCAAGGAGCTGAGCCTCGCTTGACGAATTCATTGCAAGTTTCTTTGCATAAAATCTCAGCTAAACACCTAAAAGGTAAAATCCACAATGAATACAGTGAGACGCTCACTGACAAACATACATGACACACTCACGCTCATAACAGGTGTTAATCCCGCCAGCCTCAGGTATGTGGTGACAACCTCCTCACACCCAACTCGAGAGCTCTGGCGGATCCAGGCTACGCCAGGTTGTCACACAGGATGTGTTGAGTGTACACACACACACACACACATATACACGTCCTGCTTCTTCCCTCCACTTTTTCCCTGTCTGTCTTTTGAACACACAGGAAAAAGGAAGGAACAAGAGAGCGAGGGAGTCGAAGATGAGAGAGTCTTCACAGACACCGACTCCAGCAGCGACAACAGCAGTATCACACCGTGTGTTTGGGTGTTTTCTGCGAGCGTCTGCGAATGTGTGTGTGTGCCCGGGCGGGCGCGTGTGTTAGGTGTGTTTCACAGGATTGCCAACACATCTCCTCGCAGCGAGAGCCCTATAGGAACAGAGACATCTGTGGAGTGAAAGGACGCCAGCTTGCATGGCCGTCTCTGGAGAAAGAAGAGGACGGGAGGAGGAGGAGAGGATGAGGAGAGGAGTAGGGAGAGGAAGAGGAATGGGCAGGAGGATGGAGGACAGTCGGCAGGAGCTCCAAACCTTGTCTGTCAGCCGATAATTAGAGGAGTCCTGTCTAGTTTAGACGGAGATGGAGATGTTTAATCTGAACAAGTTGCTCAATTGTGTCCTGAAGTAAAACAAGTGGCAGTCAACTTTAAATCTTTTCCTACTTTTTCAAGTCAAAATCAAGTCATATAATAACCGTAATTCACAATATATATTCTTTGTATTTCAAGATTTCCCTTGAAACGAAAGGATTAACTATTGGTTATCCCTTCAATTGATATGTTTCTGTCGGTCATATTAAAAAAAAACTCTTTAAAAGGTGCTAAATACAGGATTGGGAGCATTTCTATTGTCTCTCAACGACTCTCAACGACTCTCAACATGGCAACGGCGAGCCAGGTGGCTCGAAGCTAACGATGCTAACAACGCTAACACTGCAAACAACGGCGAAAGTGCTGACAGAGCGAACACTGTTAACCTGAGGGTGGGTGCTACGCTTCCGCAATGGCGCCGTCGTTCGGGACGGTGTTACCAGCTGTGACCGCCGTATGAGAGCAGCTGGCCTGGCCTATACACACTTTAATTGGCTACTCTATCAAAAAGTAAGCACAACTACAAGCCAAGTATACCTTTCTGTTGGCCTAGATAAGACAAGAATACTTAATTACACTTTCTTGAGTATATCTCGATCAGAAGATTAAGTACAAGTAGGCCTATAAGCCAAGTATACTTAGACTTTTCTGTATACTTGTCAGTATGAGCCAAGTATACTTATGTATACTTTTGTTAAGTATATCTCTAATAAGTACATAAAACATAAACTGAATGTATACTCTATTATTTTAAGTTTAAAAGAGGTATACTAATAGCACACTTGAATAAACTTCTTTTTAGTAAGGGTATGTCAACAAAGCGAGGAGAAACTGATTACAACACACACAGAAGGAGAGCAACTTCATTCTCTGCTCAGGTAGACATTACTCCTCTATATCTTTACATAGACGATAGTTGTTTACTGTTATATTAGTGCTCTGGATATCGAATTTAGCACCTTTAAGATTAATATTCTTTCAGTAGTCTTTGATGTCATACTCCTAACCCACCATATTGAGTTGATGATGAGTGAGCTGAGCAAAAGAAATATGTGGTTTTGTTGGTAATCCACATCGGTGAGGACATAAACCTTGGACATAAAAGCAATACCATAAATAAAAGTATTGGTAATGTCCATTTCAATAAGAGCTGCTGCAGAATGAAAAGTACCTCAGCGAAAAAAAAAAGTTTTCAAGTGCCCTCAGTGAATGTCAGCAGATCAACGAATAGATATTGGAGATGTTGGCCTTCTTCAACAATTCATCCGTAACCCTGCAGCCAGGGACCTCTGCCGCAAATGGAGTTGATGACAATACAAGCAAATGTCCTCCTTGTGTGTACAAGCAAGTGCACTCAAGCAGATGTGCGCCGCAGACCTTGGGAGTATGAGCCAGGGAACAGGACACAGGTGCACCTGCTCTCTGCTCTCGACGAAAGGTCAGCCAAATTCAAAGAGGGATGCAGCCTTCCGGTGTTTGTGTGTAAGCGTGTGTGAGCCAGTACAAAAGATTGAAAGTGTGAGTGACTATTTATAGTCTGAATATGTACAGTAAATATCTATTAAACTGTATTATTTGCAGAATTAGTGCCGCAATGTATTCCCTGCAGCTCATCTTTTTCCTGTAACTATCCTCGCCGCAGACTTTTTTTTTTTTCTAAATAGCCATCATTGCCACACGTGGCTCCGCGTCGGTTGCCAAAGTGCATTTCCAGCGATCTGAGCAGGTATACAGGAGAAAACATGTGCAGGCGGACCGGTGCCAGAAGAGACAGAAGGTCCGCAATGATGTTTCACTACATAGATTATGCAGATACCGCGGTCAGAACCAGGAACAGACAGAGAGAGAGAGGGATACGTGGGGAGAGAGGGAGAAAAAGAGAACGCGAGAAAACAGACAGAGATGGAGAGCGGGCGACAAACGAACGCAGACGGAAAAGAGAGGACGGAGATGGGAGCGAGCACAGAGAGAAACGGAGCAAGTGTAAGCATGAGAGGGAGGACATGAGAGACAGAGAGAGGGAAGTGAAGCAGGGAGGGGTGTGTGCAGGCTACAGCTGGCAGAGGGATTCCCAGAGCCAACTGCCAGTGTAGAGGAGCTCCTTAACAACTTCACAGGACTCTCAGAAAGGAGCTTTAAAGTGGCCACATGGCCTGGCCAGCACAGCAGAGCAGAGCAGCAGGCTTTACTGGGGCTCTGCACACACACACATACACACACACACACACACATCCGTGCACACGCATTCATACACACACAAGCTCAAACAAGACTCAGCCCGCCAGCTGCTGACAGGGACAAGAGTGTCCAGAGCGATAAATCTGTGAGCATGTGTGTGTGTGAGAGAGAGAGAGAGAGGAGGGGGGGTTAGGCAAGAAATAGCAAAAGAGCAAAAAGCCTTACACAGAAGTCAGTTTACAGCATAACAGTCACAGATTTGCATGAAAATGTGAAGTTAGCCATCAAAGCCGCTTCTTCAATATTTGCCGTACCTGCAGACCCTTTCATCTGCTCCTCTTTGCACAAAACAGGAACATAAATTCCTACAACTGCTGTCCTCCTCCTCCTCTTCCTCTGTACCTGCAGCACGCCTCCAGGAGTGAAAACATGTGGCACATGCTGTTCAGCAAAAGCAGCTTTGCCTTTTTCACCGTTTGATTCCTCCGATAACAGCGAGTAGCGGCTGATCATCAAATGTTTTCGACGAGTTAAGCCTGGTAATTTGGGGAGTCGCCGCCTGATCCTTTAAATGCTTGGTGCAAAGTAGAAATTGGTTCATTCGTATGCTCGATTGTCATTATCCCTCTTTTGAGCTGAACTTTGAGGAAGGGATGGAAAGAGGAGGAGGCCAGCAGATGAGATGCCATCACACACCCTAACTCTGTGTGTGGCGGGACAAATATCTCCCTCTGTTGCTTTCTCTTTCTCACACCTCCACTGGACGCTTGTCTGTCCGGATCAGCAGAGTATGTTTTCCAGGGGTTGTTCAGCGACAAAGCTTTTTTTTCAGTCGGGACCGCGGTCTTCCTTTTTTTTCCCACCATCACTATGCTAGACCACCGCTATACTAATGGTGGGGCATTAGCATTTCAAGGAGCCTCCATTAAGGAGGGCAAGAAAAGCTGCTCTCAGCGGGGGGAAATCCATTTTGTCCCAGGCTCCAACATCTGCTGCAGCCGTCCCAGCCAGAAGGACGCTCGGATAAAGCCGAAGAGCCCTCTGATTTACTGTAATGACAGACAGACAGATAGACAGGCAGAACGGATGACCATATGCGGAAGCGAGGGAGAAAGAGGAAAAGACAAAAACAACTTCTGTCTCACTGTCTGTCATTTTCTGGTGCTTTCTATGTGCATGTGTCGTCGGCGGCGGTGGTGGTGAGGAGGGGGGGTCATGGGAAAGGCAGGTTGCCAGATTAAGCTCTGCTGGGTGAAATCCTTTATGTCCAAAGTAGTGTGCAAAATAAAAAAGAAATAGACTGCCATAATATCCTAGAAAAAGTATTATAATAACAGTTTAAGAGTAGTGGTGAGAAGACATCTGTGGTCATAATGAGAGACGCTCACAGACTGGTTGTCATCTGGTCCCACATAATGGCTAAAAAGACCTGGACCAAAAGGAAGAAGACAAGTCAAAGAGAGTGGCAGAGAGACGCAGGGCCTTGATCCCTGCCCCATCTGTCCTGCTACTCCCTCTATCTCATTCATCCCTCCCACTATGGTGGTCTCCTGTTTGCTTTAGTCTAAACCTACTAAGTCCCGCACCGTCCTAAAGCCTGAACAGCACGGAGGTGAGCTGAGTCGCACCCGGGACCAACTGCGAGTTGAAGCCTTTAAGGCCCTGACACACCAAGGCGACGGTCAGCAGTCGGACGATTTCGGGCCGTCGGTGAGCGGCTGTCGGCCTAGTTTTTATGGTGTGTCCCGCCGATTCAGCGTGTTGAATCGAGCCCGTTGGTGAGAGAAGTCACTCTGATTGGCTGTTCATTTTAAGCCAATCAATGCACAAGAAGAAAAACGGAAGTGAGGAAAGCAAGCCAACGAGTAAAGTCAAGAGTGTGCACACAGAAGGCTCTTCATTTTTCATCTTCGTCTCTAATCATGTATGTATCATAACAACGGCTTGTATTTCCACCATCTTCGGTCTTCCAGTTTACCTTTTTGAATGACGAATACAGACTACCGCCACCTGTTGGTGTGGAAAGTTACTCCCTTTAACGCTGGTGCAGAATTTACGTAGTAGTTGGCGGTTGGCTGTCGTCTTTGCGGTGTGTTTAAGTGCATCTTCTTGGCCAAGACACAGGCGATGTGAGGCAACGCAACAGCCGACGCAACAGGCAATCTGAAGCGACGTGAGGTGACGCTACTGGCAAGGTGGTGCTACTGGAGAGGTGACGCAACAGGCGAGGTGACACAACAAGCGACGTGAGGTGACGTGAGGCGACGCTACTGGCAACTTGAGGCGACGTGCGGCGGCGATGTGAGGCGAGGCAACAGGCGACGTGAGCCGATGTGATGCAACGCGAGGCGACGCAACGTGAGGTGATGTGAGGTGACAAGAGGTGACATGAGGCAATGCTACAAGTGTTTTGAGCCGATGTGACGCGACATGAGCCGATGTTAGGCAACATGAGACAACGTGAAGCAACGTGAAGCAACGTGAGGCGACGCAACAGCCGATGTGAGGCGATGCAACAGTCGCCACCAGTTCTTTGATCTCTGTGTGGTGTGTCTGGGCCTTTAGAAGACGGACGGACAGATATACTCACAGAGAGAGAGAACACAAGCAGAAAGTTGAGGTCAAAGCAGGACAAGAATGTGTTTTTTTAACTTTGTAATAACTCATGTAATATAATGACACTCTGCCCTTCTAATGACAGAGTATGTTCCAATTACATGACCTTTTTTCTCCACCCAGATAGAACGTTCGTGATGTCATGGCGCCACAGCGCAGATATTTTTATGTTCATCTGCGTAGAGAGCACGCTTGATAATTCTCAGGGATGAACGCTGCAGCCATCGTCGCAGACACTTAACAACCTCTGGGTTGCTGTGACACCACTGTGATGGATAATGACTGTTGCCACGCACCAAAACAAAAAACTCACTCCAGCTGATAAACACTGTATTTTTTTTATTTTCACAGCGGCATATCTGACTGTTTGGCCGGATAAGTCGCGCAAATGCATCTGTCTCTGCTCTGTATCGCCTTCTAGGAGTAAAGATACAGATACAAAGTGTCTGCTGGAGTTTAAACAGATGGAGGGCCTCTACTGGGAAAGGGCTTTGAAAGAGTTTTCAATCCTAAAAAAAAGCACAGCTCGTCTTAACAAGCCATTTATTCTCATATTCAATCTTAAAAGCTTGGTTTCATTTAGAGACAGAGCAATACCCGCTGTTAGAGGTAATTGTTTCCAAGGCAGTTTCGCGTCAAAACGGGTGAAAATATGTTCAAGATATTACTTGACCTCGATAAAATCTTGAAGCAATTTGATACGTATTGGAAACAAACCGGAATTATCTGCTAATTAGCTTTTGGACGATTGTTTTTTATTTGTTCTGGGAAAAAAAATAAGATTTTAATATTCTTTAATGGCTGAAGATATTTTTCCCACTGCTCACACACACACACACGCACACACACAAGCAGCGTGATCGGCCCAAACAAGTCTGTCAAGGAGAAGCGGGGCGTTGATGTCATCAAGCCGAGCCCGGTGCATCACGTATGTGGCTGACCCGGTGATGTCGCCTGCGGTGAGCACCTGGCTGCTTTCACCACGAGAGAGCCATTACATGTCAGAAGGGTGTTTAGAGCGCACCGTCATTACAAACACACACACACACACATACGTACACACACACACAGGCAGCAGCTGGTGTGCAACTCCAACTGGACAAAACAATAAAACTTGGAACATCACAATATATTGGATGGTACAGAAACCTGGTACATTTGGAAAGAGCTCTCTATCTGTCTGTCTGTCTGTCTGGCACCACCCAGTCTCGGCTGCGATGCCACAGCGTTTACGCCGCACCAGGCTGACTGATGCTTTTTACTCTGTGTGGTCCAGACGTAAGTCATCCAGGCCACTTGCTTTGCTCTGTTTACTAGTGGGTTACTTCTTCTACACACACACACACACACACGCACGTCATCTCCCACTCTGTCTCCACAGGTCCATCACTCCTAACAATTATCTTTGGTGTTAGCTCACAGTATCGGGCACCTCCGAGTCTGGGGCTGAAAGCGCACGCTGGCGTCGAGATGTGTTTACAAGAACTGGGGGTAAAGTGTGTGTATGTGTGTGTAAAAGAAAAGAAAAGTGCATGAGAAGTGCGAGCAGAAGGCTAGCTTATAGTGTGCTACAGTCAGCAACACTTTAAAAGGAAGGCTTGTAGTGCTCTTCCTCGCTACCGGATCATGTTCAGTGTCTACACACACAGAGACACAAGATACACCACACACACACATACACTGAGCCAGATGGACAGCAGTGCTAAGGCTTAGTTTAATGACAAAAGGACCCTCAATCTGGACACGGATTTATCACTCACTTTAAAGTCCATCTGCGAGAAGTTTGGACTGAAAACACAACTGCTCAATCTCGCCCTGCCTTCCTCGGCTCGCGTTTGAGCAACTTAGCAACTCTCGCACTCGCTGAGTCCCATACCGCTCCTGCATCTGTAACAAATCCCAATGATAAATGTTTGAAGACAGGGGGGGTTGGTTGGAAAAAAAAAAAAAAAAAAGAGAGAGGACGACTCAGATTCTCAGCCCGGTGGCGATATGATAGAGGAATGCTACCATAGGCTTTTATTTCCTGGGTTTTTAGTGGTGTCCAGGGGCCTGGCAGCATGTGGGGTGGGGTGAGGGGAAGCTGGGAGGCAGATAGACAAGAAGAGTGACAGCACGGAGATAGACTAGCTACCTATTTATAGCCCGGGCCATCTGCAGAGCTCCCTCTTGTCTTTGGTCATCCTGTTCACAAAGGCTTGGAGGCAGATTCCAGCAGCCCAGCGCCCAGCCGCTCCATTCACTATTCATTCCAGAGCCGGCAGCACCATATGGATCCGGCCCCACTGCTGGGCCCTGGCCGGCCTGTTTCTCCCTCTCTATCTCTCTCTCTTCAGATTGACGTGGTAATGAAGCCTGGGTGGCTTTGCAAAAAGCGCTCTCCTTTCTTTTTACCCCTCTTTCTCCCTGTGTCTTTCCCCTCTTCTCTCTCAAAGACGGCGGGCTTGAGCATGACCGGACACCCCCTCCTCCTCCTCCTCTTCCTCCTCTTCCTCCTCCTACCCTCCTGTTCTCTTCCTATTACTCTCCCTCCTCCTCCTTCTCCTCCTCCTCCTCCTCCTCCTCCTCCTCTTGCTGTTCTCTCCTTCTGTCTTTCTTTATAAGCAGCCCAGACACTCCTCTCCTCCCTTTACCCACCCTCAGACATTCAAATGATCTCATTTCATTCCCTGACACCTGTGAAGAGCTAATGTGACCTTAAGTGGCCGAGATGTTCTGTTGCCAGTCTCACTATCACCATCAACACTGATACACTATTACTAGGGCTGTCAAAGTTAACACAATAATATTTTTAAGTTGTTGCGAGCTCAGTTTTATTCAGATTGAAGATACTGGTATCATATGAAACTAGAAAACCTAAGGAATCCATTGTTACCAACCATGTCATACTAGCTTGTCAGAAAGGAGGCTAAATAGCGTTCCAAACTTGCGCTAAAGTTTGGCGAGGAAAAACTGGCATGCCCATTTTCAAAGGGGTCCCTTGACCTCTGACCTCAAGATGTGTGAATGAAAATGGGTTCTATGGGTACCCACGAGTCTCCCCTTTACAGACATGCCCACTTTATGATAATCACATGCAGTTTGGGGCAAGTCATAGTCAAGTCAGCACACTGACACACTGACAGCTGTTGTTGCCTGTTGGGCTGCAGTTTGCCTTGTTATGATTTAAGCATATTTTTTTGCTAAATGCAGTACCTGTGAGGGTTTCTGGACACTATTTGTCATTGTTTTGTGTTGTTAATTGATCTCCAATAATAAATATATACATACGTTTGCATAAAGCAAGCATATTTTCCCACTCCCATGTTGATAAGAGTATTAAATCCTTGGCAAATCTCCCGTTAAGGTACATTTTGAACAGATAAAAAATGCGCGATTCATCACAATTAACTATCTATACATTGAAGTAGCAATCAGTCAAACATTTTTTGTTTTATTAATCATCTGTGTCACATGTCAGCACACAGATTGGATACTCCCGGACCACACATCCTCTTTTTTAGAGCTCACATCCCCTTTCCAGCTTGACCGTCTCACATGAATGAGGCCAAACTGGCAATAAAGCGGAAATGGAATCAGAGAAGGGGATTCCACACAAGGAAAATGTTAATGATGCTACAAAGCGCAGCCCCTTGGGGGAAGTAAGAGGACTGTGAAACTAAACCCAAACAGAGCTTCTGTCAGCCTCCCTCTGTCCCACTTGGTCCTTTAGTCCACTGACTATTTTTATTTATAAATATGCCATTTTAATTAAGCCCTGTTAGTTATGGGACTTTAAACTGGTGGCTCCCCAGTTAGTGTGGTTTTGTGAATTTGAGAGTCAGGTAAAACAGGGTTAAACTGCCACAATAGATCATTTAAAGGACTAGTCTGGTAATTTTCTTTTCTTAAGGCAACCAATTGCATGAAAAGGCAGAAATCTAGAAAGCATTGTCAAAGTATTGTATGAGCTTATAGCCACCCTGTCATTCCCAGGGAGTCAAATACCAACGCTTTGTCACGGCCGTAGGCGTGTGATACCGACGCACAAGGCACCCTTTAGCGTTTGTATGCGACGCACCGGTCTTTCCATTAACTACAATGTAAACCCATCCGTGGCAAAAGTAAACACTCAGAGAAAGTGCTACGGGAGTGTGGTGACGTAGTTTAAAAAGCACACAAAGGGTGGACGGGAGGGGAGCTGGATGGGTCCAACAAACACAAGGCTTTCATCCGCTGCTCGTGTCCTGTGCATTACGTTTACACTTTCACGCCACGATCAGCTGTTTGTTTTAAGCCCAACCATGTTGTTTTTTTCCTAAACCTATCTGAGTGGTTTTGTTGCTCAAAGCTTAAAGTCCCGCCATGGGTAACTAAGTGGTTTTGATGCCAAAACCTAATATGATGCCAAGGGGCGTGACGAAGTGTCAGTATGTGACGTGTTTGGATGAGAACGTGCAATCAATTCTTCCAGATATGATAACATGGGACAACCTGCATTTATCTCCTCTTCGCTCGTGTTTCCTGCCCCGTTGGACCTATTTTTAGCAATGTTGAGTGGAGTGGTGCAGGGATGACGTATTTTTAGGCCAACCAGGAAGTCAGAAACGCCCTGGTTTCCTCGACAAAAGGCCAATATTATTTTTCCATTGATAACGTTTTGGAGCAACCGCCTTTTTAAGACACATAAAAGCTTAAAAATTCATGAATGGGATATTTACTGACGTAGTTTATGTCATAGAACAAAATGTTGAAATCTCTTACCACAGACTTTATTTCAGTTAACTAAAAACCCCTTCCAGACAAGGGATCCGGAAGTGCTAAAATGCTATCTCATTTCTGCATTTTAGGACTCATTCCTGCAGCTATTCCAAGATCTGAGCAATCACTTTTGTGAGAATAGTGTTTTTATAACTGAAAATGAATGGCCAAAGCTCCAAAAATAAACACAAGTTGTAATAAATTGTAGTTTTTCTTAAAGACAAGTCACTGAACTTTTCTCCTTAATTGACACACTTATCTTCTGACCTCTGACCTCTTGGTACAGGAAGCATATCAAACTCCTAATGTTAACAAAATATGTCTATTTAGTCCATTAGACTGTTTTATAAAACATAATGGGAACTGTAACTCTGATAGACAAAACTTGGCTTTTGTTGAAATCCCACCTCCCCGAACAGAATGATGCCTGCATATTCATCAAACTCTGCCAGCTCCGAGAGGTTTACCTGCTAATTGCAGAGGGAGAGGAAAAATAACTGCGGCTGTGTGTATTTCTTGTGGTCATATTTTTAGAAGATAGATAACGTTAAAAGCACATTAGTAGTCGCAGGTATCATTTCTCAGTTGTAGTGTGGCGTTCACCTTGGGATCTGTGGAGCCCGAGGCCTAGGCCAGCCTAGTTAACCATGCATGCTGTGCTGGGCCTAACCTAATTAGGTGCCATCCCAATGTCAACACTGCTGCGTTCAGCGCCTGATAAAAGACAAGCTTTTTCCTCCTCTACTCACACTGTGAAAGGGCTACAAAGAGCCGGGTTAGAGAGACCCTACCATCTGCAAGCTCTGTGTGTGTATTTGTATGTGTGTGACGCATGCATGCTGTCATTTTCGCTTTCAACTTTCAAACGTTTGCTGCGAAATGTAGGAAATAAAGCATCTGGCAGGATCTGTGACAAACTTCTTTATCTTTAGCAGGAAACCGGCAGGGATGATTGAACGTTTAAATCAAAAATGTATAGCCGCCCGCCGCTGTGAAAAGACACCGTCATACTACCTAACATAATCACCTCCATCTTTCTCTAATGTATGCTTCATACATACATCTACATACAGCTGTGTCTCTTTCAGCGCTGATTTCATGTGTATTTTGTGAATCCACTCCCACTTCAAGTCTGTGTGCGCTCTAATTTCATACCAATGAGTTTCATTATTTTTTATTTCACCTCGCATCCTCGGCGTCATTAAAGCAAACAAACATTTTTGCACAGAAATCCCAATTAGGGCCGATCAAATATGGCTCCTCGAGCACGGAGGCACACGCGTACACACGCACTCAGAGTTGCCTTTTTAATGTGTCGTCAAAACCATCCACTAATTCCATTTATACGGATAAAACACTCTCACAAATAGATTACCTGCTACATACGATCCCCTCTTTCACTGTGAAATTGTGGCACGGCGCCACATCCTCCCACTGCTTCATAGTCCATTAAAATACAGATGAGAGTGTTTTACAGCCTGGGCCAACAGCAACGCCTCCCAGCTAATCCACCAACAAACACAAACATCAGATGAATTATCTGTAATGGAGAGGACTCTGTTCTGGCACGGCTGACGGAGAAATGAAACAAAACATGAGTTTATTTTGGTAAATATTTGGATTTCGTTTTGATTCTGCTTTTCATGTACGTAATTAGCTGGCAAATATAGATCCGTATAGCTTGCTTTTTCATCAAGAAGGGTGTCTTTAGGTGTGCTTCCAGCAGTTCTTTTCAGAACTGCTTCATGCGTAAACTACATATGAGAGGAAAGTTTCTTTGCTTTCAGCATTTGAAGAGTTTCAGCTTCTAAAAAAATGCACTTTAAGAAGAGAAATCCGCTCTCTGAATCCCTCCATCCATCCGTCTATCCGTGGCCAGGCAGCGGCACACTTGACAGTTTCTCTGGCTCAGGAGCCAAGCAGACAATGCTGCTCTGACAAGCGAATCTCTCCCGTGTCGGAATCTCATCTACTTAAAGCGCTATTTATTCAGCACACATCCTTTTAATGCTGAATCTTGGCAACGGCGCATGAAATCCAGCACCTTAATTCCATTAGCTTGTTACTCCAATAAGTCCCAATAATCTAAAGCTAACTGCAACACATACACAGACCCTGGAAGTACACGCGCCATAGCTGCTCCCTCTGGGGCATTTTTAATAACACTAATAGCCTTTAAAGGTTGATTCATTCTGCTGATATCAAAGTAAATGGCCACATTAACCTGCGTTGGCTGGGACTAACTGTAGTGGAGCTTGTCATAGCCGGGAAGTAAAAACCAGTGGCAATATGAGACACAGCAGGTTTTGAGGATTTAATATAATTACATCACACAGATTTAAAGATGCCACAGCTGAAGAAAGTTGTTATTCAAATGCTTTTTTTTCTTCTCCTCTCCCGCTGCTGCTTAGTTTCCCACCATCCTGAATGAACCGCCTTATGCTTGATCATAGTCCGCACACAGGGCTGAAGCTATTGTTGATAAGAGACTGAAGCTTCTCTTCAAATGGGGCTTAGCAAGTGTCGTTCAAAGACTCTTCATTTCAAAAGTGACTCAGCTTTTGTTAGTCAAAGTGCGGAGAGGGTCCTTTAAAGACCCAGATGCCCTTGGTGGGAACGGACAGATAAAACTGGTAAAAGAGAGAGAGAGGCAGAAAAGAAATTGAGACAAGAGAAAACGATGACGGCGCGAGACAGATAATCTGAGAGGCAAGAGAAAGAGAAAGTAATAGGGATATTAAGAGCATGCCAAAAGAGAAAGGCATGAGAAAGTCTGTGCTGGTAGGTCTGATCCTACGTGAGCCGATGAGATGGGTGGCGGGTGAGGAGGGGTGAGAGATAAGAGCCAAAGAGGATTAGGGCCGTGAGAACCTTTGTTGTTGTGATCAGTTAAAAGCATGGGCTCTCAATGATCCACCTGACCACTTCAACGTGCTTACAGCAGCAAATCTGCATGTGAGGGACGACAAGACACCTTCAGCAGCTCTTTGAAACACAACGACCCCATGCACGGCCACGTCTGCAGCAACCGGGGCGAATTTTTGACCACCAAGTCTCTCCAAAAAGTGCACACGTCTGGGAATAAAAGTGTCACATTGCAATGTGAAAACAGCACTTTTGGAAAACGCTAATGCAGGATTGTCATGTGATCGCAGGTTGTGTCCGAAATCATTCACTATTCACCATGTAGCTTGCTATACAATGTGTTTATCAATACATTACACGGACATTCCGCGTGTCCTGAGTGCCCATTTGAACCTTTTCCTGTGTCATTTGTACGTGACACAAACATCCGCAGTAAGGTTTAGGCAAGAAAAAACACTAACTTTGGTTCAGGCAAGAACACCACTTAGTTAGGGTTAGGGAAAATGTCATGGTTGGGCTTAAAATGAGTGTGTAAACTAAGTAAAGTACGTACGGAAACAACGTAACCCAACTACGGAAAACACGTCACAAACGTCAATAAAAAACACGTCATAAACGTCTTTTATGTAGCTTGCAAAACAAAACACAAAAATGCTCTCGTCAATACAGGATACGTAGCGTACAAATGACACGCAGAAATCAAGACAGGCATTCTTATTGCACGCTAAATGCCTTGCTCATTATCATGTAATTCATACGCCTTTTCGTGCGCACAGGCTCGTATAATATCTTACAAAACGTTATTTGTTATTTTGTGTGCGTTCTCCTACAAATGTCCAGCAACAGGAGCAATAAGTGTGTCTACATAAGCCCCTGCAGTGTAGAACCTGTTTAGGCAGCAAAACTACTTGGTTAGGTTTAGGAAAAGATTGTGGTTTGAGTTACATAACTTCCGTTCGTGGCTTAAGTCAACATTGACTTTTGGATTCACACGGGACATAAAAGGTGATGTCCTGGGTGAAAGTCCTGTGTTTGTTTGACCCATCCATCCACCCCGACCTCTTCTCTACACAGACTTTGTCGCTCTTTATACTATGTCACCTGACTTCCTGAGAGGCAGCCCTGCACATCCTGGCTACGAACAGTGAATGGGAACAGCCTGAAACAGTAAAGTTGCAGGCCGCAACTGGCTTTAAATTTGATACTACATTTAATCAACATTATAAATTAAGGATCCAGTATTTCCTCTCCAGAATTGTTTTCCTGGCAGCGTGAAGAGGGAATTGAAACAGCGTTTAGACCTTCATGTTGGACAAATAAAACGGTAATATCTTATTTTATTGGTCCATAATTTCCTGGGAAGTTTCCTGGAAAGAGCTACGTAATCTGGTGCTAATTACAGGGAGAATAGAGACAATTAGAATTTAAGTTGATTTCCGTACTCACTTCATTTACAATGTTCCAGGACTAAACTTAGTAAATTAAATAAACCTATAAGACTTGCTGGTGTGCGAGAACTTTGTAGACTTTCCTTGAAAAACTGCTTCATTTAAATTAAATTTGCTTAAAATATAAGAAATTCAAATAATTCATACAATTATTAGAGATATTATTGTTGGTTTCTGGACATTGCCCTAGTTGGGATTTTAACTTATGATCTCAGTATTTCTAAAATCCTGGCTACGGCCCTGTCCATCTATTCATGTATAGACTTGCCTATATAATAATTGCAAAATAGTGAATGAGAGATTGAGTGAATGACTTCGGACGCAGCCTCGGTTGAAAATCTGGACTTGCTGGTGCATTACATTTTTCACACTTGCTTTGTAAACAATAAATAATGCTTCAAAGACAGTGGAAAGCATCTTGGCAGTCATGGTGTTAAGCTGTTGGCTTAGAATAGAATAGATTCAAGTGTTTTTCTATCGTTTTGGCATGTCCGCGTGGATGGAAAATTTCTGCAAAACGATCAGAAAATGCTTGTGGGATTTTGACATAGGCTACTCTTTATTAGTAAGCCATAGAGATTTCTTTAGCATGACCACGTGTATTGAAAGCCGCAGTTGGAAAAACACACTATAGCTTCTTCTGTCATTTAATCTCGTTCAAAAATCTCAACCATTTGTTATGGCAGCCCCTAGCAGCTCATAGCCTACCGGCGCAGCCTTTCTCCAAACACCAGACACATAATTTACCTCAGTGGAAACAACACAAGCATGGGTGGTCAGCGATGGCATACTGTAGGACGGAGCAATGAATCAGCCGTGACTGACCTGTTCTCTGTTTTCACAGAAAGGACTGTGTTTCCTACATTAACTCTCTCTTCCCTCTGTGCTGTATAAATAGATAAAGATTGAGTAAGAGCGAGATGACTGTGGTTAGAGGGGTTTAGAGTTAGAAGGAAGTGGGCTGTGCTGCAGTAAAGAGATAGAGCAGAAGGAAACAGAGTTGTGCTGAGGTGGAGAGCTCGGTTCTTAAATGTTGTCCTCTTGTGCTCCTGCTCGGTTCTGTCTGCACGGGTCGGATAGGGTCACAATAGTGGATCATGACCCGAACACTGTCATAGTTCAATGTATTCTCTCTCAACGGTTCCTATGATATCTGCGTTCCTACGTTCAATTTCCGCTCCGGTCTTTTCAAAATAAACTTCTGCCTTCGCAGGAAACAACTTGGTTAGGTCTAGGCAACAAAACTACTTAGTTAGGTTTAGGAAAAGATCGTGGTTTGGGTTAAAAGAAGCCCGGTCTCAACAAATGGTGTATGAATGACTTGGCAATTTATAAGTCATTTTGTGTACAATAACAACTCCGTTCTTGCTTTTGGCACGTCATTTCACGCCATGTAGTCTGTACTGACTGCATCCGTGTGAATATGCTACGCTCAGAGCTATAGTGACGTAGTTTAAAAAGTGAGAAAGACTGCTTATGGTTGGTGGGAGGTCAGGTTGTTGGGTCAAACAAACACAGGACTTTCAACCAGGAGACCCCAAAGTGTTATTGAGTTATTTTGAAGTTACGTTAGTGACGTGTTTTTCGTATTTATGTTACGTTGTTTATGTAGTTATTTTAAGCCCAACCACGATGTTTTTCCTAAACCTAACTAAGTGGTTTTGTTTACTAAACATAACTGCGACCATTTCATGGTGACGACGTGGCGTTAAATGACACATGAGAAGCCTAAAATGTGTTATCATAACAGGCGGAATGTCCTTAAAATGCTGCCTCCCTGTGAGATCAGGAATTAACTGTTAGCCTACAGTATATAGGTTACAGTAGCCAATATCATATTTATGATGTCTGACATCTCACCACAAGGTCCATTTAGTTGCTTTTTCCCGAGCTTTCAATCATATCACATGATTTCCCTCTGCAGATGGAGTTTTCCTGGTTGTCATGGAGTTGTTAGACATTCAAATTTCCAATTATTTTGGAGCACTTTATGGACTTTTTTTCTATTTTGGCTTGAAGGACATTCTTGAACTGAAGTGAGGAAGTTGAATGATCAAAAGCTCCAGAAACAGCTGCTAAATGGACCTTGTGGCGAGATTGTTTCGTCCTCTGATTCAGAGGTCAAGAATGAACTTTCAATTGTAACATATTTATGAGGATTTTAATGAACATAATAGTAACGTCACTTTTTGCTTTGGTCTTAAATACAAAAGTAAAAAACGATGAAAAGACGGCCACATTTGCAAGGGTGAAGTTCCCTAAAATGACCTCAGAGGGGACCGTTTGAAGCACCCCTGTCATCAAGACACACAAAACCGTGTTACCACAGAATCCAAGAAGTCTCAGGCCAAGGTGGTATCAGAAGCTAGTTTCAGGTCTCATATACTTTCTCAATTCCCCTTGGAATAGAGGAACCTGACCGCCTGCACACTGGGATTGAAACAACACCATCATCATCAGTTTGATCACCAACAAGCATCTGTAGAGAGGTGACAAGCAACGGCCCAGTGAAATAACATTATATTGTTACTGCACCTGTCACATCTCTACAGTAACTGACTCAGTGGTCATTAATACCAAATGCTAATGTTGATCATTTTCTAACTCTTTGACAGAAAAGACACCTTTTGTTCTCCCTGCTGCTTCAAAAAAAAAAAAATCTGATTCCAACAATCATCTTGTGACAGTGCGTTCGACTAGGAAGCACACTGTCATACACCCTGTGTGAAAGTGGAGATATGCAGATATCTGATTACTGGGGTACAGACTGCTTGCTGCAGTGACAGCTGTGCCGCCGTGATAGGTGGGCGACACAGCAATGTTAGCGTGTGATTGTATGCCAACGGGCAATATTGCCCAAAAGTTAAACTGCAGCCAACTTTTCCACACTGCCAACTGGTTGGTGGTTGTCACGCTGGCCAAAAGATCTGAGTGGTTCAACTCTAACGGAAAATAAGTAGAATTTTAACAACTTCGGAGTTGCTTGAGTTGTCTATAGTTGCCGGGTTATGGCGTTGTATGTATTTCCGTGGCTCAGCTGTCCACCTCCATCCTCTACCTCCTGTCTCACCTCCGGCAGCCAGCTGTGTGCTGTGGAGGAGCGGTGTGTGCGGGGCAGAGGAGGGCCGGCCTCCAGGGAGGCTTGGAGTGGCCACTCCACGACCAGCCTGGAAGGCACTCGGGCAGCCATGGTGCCTTTGTCTCCCAGTCCAATCTGGCCACCGCATCTCTCCCATCCATCTATCTCTTCCCAGTGCTTCCTGCCCGCCCGTGTGCCTGCTGCAGCCTCTCACGTTACAATAGAGCCAGGCCTCGATGGCTGTTGCTCAGAGAGCAGAGGGAGAGTCCCATCTGGACCACAGGAGAGACTGAAGAGCAGCGGGAGGTGGACAGGGAGGAGGACAGCGACAGACCAGATGTATTTTAGTCAAGGCCAAAGCCTGATTAAATCAGAGCTACTTTCTACCTTGATGCACTAGTTTCCATTTTCACAAAGAGATAATTCCAAACAGATGCTGAATTTGTGATTGTGGTTGTTTTAGAGCGGTTTTAATGACTATAAACTGTGTCCAATAACGCTCAGACATCCTGCAGAGATCCAGCCCGTTCTCACTCCCAGGGCATTAAATACCAAGGCTTCGTCACAACCGTCGGTGTTCCGTATACCGCCGCACACGTCACCCTTTAGCGTAGGTATGAAACGCACCGGCGTTCCATTAACTAGAATATAAACCCATCTGTGGCAACAATAAGCATTCTGAGAAAGTGCACCAGGAGTGTGGTGATGTAGATTTAAGAGTGATAGGACACACTAACGGCGGGCGGGAGGGGAGGCAAAGTGGATGGGCCCAACAAACACATGTCTTTCATCCAGGAGACCACTGTTCGTGTCCCGTGCCTCAAGTTACAATCAGCTGTTTGTTCATGTCTCATGTTCACAACATTTAGTGTCATTTTTCACTGTACAAACGCAGTAGCTTTAAGCCCAACCATGTATCCATCCATCATCTGTAACCGCTTATCCTATTCAGGGTCGCGGGGGGCCTGGAGCCGATCCCAGCTGACATGGGCGAAGGCGGGGTACACCCTGGACAGGTCACCAGACTATCACAGGGCTGACACATAGAGACAGACAACCATTCATGCTCACATTCACACCTACGGGCAATTTAGAGTCAACAATTAGCCTAACCTGCATGTCTTTGGACTGTGGGAGGAAGCTGGAGAACCTGGAGAAAACCCCACACTAAACTCCACACAGAAGGGCCCCAAGCCGGGTTTGAACCTGTCTCCCTGTGAGGCGGCAGTGCTAACACGTGCCGCCCCCAACCATGTAGTTCTTTCCTAAACCTAACTATAGTGGTTTTGTTGCCTAATCCTAACGTGAAGCCAAGGGTAACTAGAGTGTTTTTTATTCCGAAAATAAAGTGACGCCAAGGGGCCGTGACAAAGCGGCAGTATGTGACTAGTTGGGACGAGAACATGTTGAGAGATCTGAATTTCATTACTAATGAAGTTATGAATGTTGACTGACTGCTAAACTCAGGTTGCGTAACTTTTTTTGTGACTGCATTAGAGTTGAAATTTGTAGTCAAATAATCAACAGAAAATTAATCAGCAACTATTATGATAATCTGTTAATTTGCTCTCAAGCTTCTCAAATACGAGACATTTGCCACTTAGAGTGAACTAAATATCTTTGGATTTTGGAGCAGTTGTTGGATAAAACAATGAATGATGCTGTCTTAGGCTCTGGGGCATTATAATTGGGGCGGCTGTGGCTCAGAGGGTAGAACAGGTCATCCACCAATCGGAAGGTTGGTGGTTCGACCCTTGGCTGCTCCGGGTCACATGTCGATGTGTCCTTGAGCAAGACATTTAACCCCAAATTGCTCCCGAAGGCATGGCCATTGGTGTGTGAATGAGTATTTAGATTAGATCCTGATGGGCAAAGTTGGCACCTTAGCAGCCTCTGCCATCAGTGTATGAATGGGTGAATGCTGACATGTAGTGTAAAGCGCTTTGAGTGGTCGGAAGACTAGAAAAGCGCTATATAAATAAAAGTCCATTTACCATAATTGGCATTTTAATTTTTGTTTTACTATTCTATTGTTATTTTATATACATATCAATTACCTGATTAGTGAAAAAAACGTATTGGCTGATTAATAGATGATGAAAATGAGTTGTAGCACCAGACTGTATTGCAAGCTCTTTAACACCAATGAATGTAACACAAAGTCAGATTTTTATTGTCAGTATATTTCAGCAGTGGAGATCACAGTTCACCCCCCTTTTCCTCTTGGTGACACCACATCAGTGGTGTGTTTGTGGGTGTAGAACAGCAGACCACGCCCCACAGGGTCGACGCTGCTACAAGAGTCGCTGCTCTGCGCCTCCTTTTGATGTGTACACTCCACCACGCGACAGGCGCGTGGCAGCCCGGCGGAGACGAGTAGAGCGCGCGAGACCTTCCACTACTTTTGGGATGATGGAGAGTTAAAAAAAAATGTATTTGCGGTTCTTGGCTTTTTGTTACTTCGAAAGGACACGGGACTATTTTGCGTAAAAGTACGCGCTTTGGAAAATGGGAAATAAAAAGTCTAAATCAAGGCAGTGAGTTGAAATTAAGTGGAAAAACATCTGGTAGGGACTTAAATGGTGACAGTGTTTGCTCCTCAGTACCTTTATCTCATTTTTTAAGTTGTTTTTTTTAATCTTCTCTACAGTTCGTCGCAGTTTCTGACCTTTAATAGTCGCATTATATTATTCGTTTACAGTTTCCTACATTTTTACGCATATGGCACCATTTTTACGCACAAGGGGAAGTCTTATTTTAATATCCTCCACTGTGTCAGGACTTTAACTTCAGCACAGGTCACACATAAAAAGTTACTTTCTTAGTGTTTTCTGTCATAAAAATTGGCAAAAAAAAGTTGCCATAAGGAAAAAAAATTGGTTTCAAATCAGCTAGTGTTTACTGGTAAGTGCAGCTGGAGGATCAGCAGGCTGACCGGAGAGCAGACAGTCCGACGCCGGAGGCTGCAGGGCGCACTGCAGCTCCTCTTTGTTGTCTAAAACCTTATCTCTCCTGAACCCAAACTAATAGGCTGCTGGTGACCGGGAAGAGAAGAGAAGAAGGGGGGATACAGGAGGCTTGTGTTTGTTCGCTGCGTCTGAGGAATGCTCTTTGAGACTTGGAGAGGCAAAAGAAAGTTTCAGGGGAAACTTTAAATAAATGACTTGTGGCTCTTTGCTGCTGCTGCTGCTGCTGCATGGGAAAAAGTTTGACTCTTTGGTCACAAACTTTTTTTTTTTTGTTCTTGTCCCTGAAGTTTGCAAAGGCATGTAGTGAATCATAAATAAATACATATATTCACTTGACCAATCAGGACAGCTTTATACAGGGTCAAGTTTATAGCTGAGGCTGGTCATCAGACTGAAACATCTGGAAACAAGTATCTCCATGGAGACAACTTCACAGCAAAACTTCAATGTTCTTGGAGCCAAACCTTATAGCTACTTTAGGCTGATTCAATTTTTTTCTACATTCAACACTTTAAAAACAAATTGTAAACTTTTTTACAACATTTTTATTTCGTAAGATAGACATATTAATGAGTGAATATATATCTCCCTCATGTCCCATTTCTTCCACGTTCCACTGTCAATCTGGGTTAAAAAAACAAATGTATTTGAATGGTTTAATTTCAGAGAACAAAGCTGCTGCATGGGGAAAAAATTGGCTGTTTGGTCACAAACTTTTTTTTAGGTTCTCGTCCCTAATAGTTCCTAATTCCACAGATTATACATGAATATGATGATCTCATAAAATATAACGCACTATTTAAATACCCAGCAATCAATATACAGGTGTTAAAATGAGCTCCACATACAACAGTAAAATGCTATTTAGGTTTACACCTTCATGCATCTGTAATGATAATCCATTAATTTCATATGTAGTATAACATTCAGAGGGACTTTTAATGACACAAAGTCACATTTTCAATGTAGGACTTTTGCAGTATTGCTAATTAAGGTAAAGGATCTGAATGCTTCCTCCACCACTGAAAGCTTAATCATAAATAAATAAATACATATATTCACTTGACCATTCATGAACTTTGACAGCTTTATACAGGGTCAAGTTCAGCTGAGGTTGGTCATCAGACTGAAACATCTGGAAACAAGACATATTAATGAGTGAAAATATCTCCCTCATGTCCCATTTCTTCCACGTTCCACTGTCAATCTGGGTTAAAAAACACATTTATTTGAATGGTTTAATTTCAGAAAACAAAGCTGCTGCTGCTGCATGGGGAAACGTTTGGCTGTTTGGTCACAAACTTTTTTTTTAGGTTCTCGTCCCTGAAGTTTGCAAAGGCATGTAGTGAATCATAAATAAATACATAAATATATTCACTTGACCAATCATGACAGCTTTATACAGGGTCAAGTTTATAGCTGAGGTTGGTCATCCAGATTGAAACATCTGGAAACAAGTATCTCACTGTAGTTTCATCTGCATCATCTCCATGGAGTCCTCCCTCAATAAACAAGTTCTACAGGACAGTATATAGGCTACAGCTTCACACCACAACTTTTCTTGGAGCCAGACCTTATAGCTACTTTTGGCTGATTAAACTTTTTCTACATTCTCAACCCTTTAAAAATAAATTGTAAACTTTTTTACAACATTTTTTTTCCTGAGAAAGACATATTAATGAGTGAAAATATCTCCCTCATGTCCCATTTCTTCCACGTTCCACTGTCAATCTGGGTTAAAACAAATATATATATATTTTAATGGTTTAATTTCAGAAAACAAAAAGAAGACGGTATTAATTTGGCACCATACAGTAAAGATTAGGATATAATAATACAAGTAATTAATCGGTGGCTTTCAGTGGTGGAGGAAGCATTCAGATCCTTTACCCTTAGCAATACTGCAAAAGTCCTACATTGAAAATGTGATTTTGTGTCATTAAAAAAGTCCCCCTGAATGTTATACTACATATAACATTAATGGATTATCATTACAGATGCATGAAGGAGTAGACCTAAATAGCATTTTACTGTTATGTGGAGCTTGGGTATTTAAACAGTGCGTTATATTTTATGAGATCATGATATTTATGTAGAATCTGTGAACTAGGAACTATTAGGCCGACTATAGTGGGGTAAAAAGTAGCCTAATATTTCCCTCTGAACTGTAAATAGCCTATGATGAAATTGAAATACTCAAGTAGCCTAAGGCAGTGGTTGCCAAACTTTTTCACATCAAAGACCCCTAAATTGCCACTAAATAGACCCCAGTTTGATAAGATTTTGTCCCAGGGTCCCCCATCTAATACAATGTTTTTCTTTTAGATGTTTTATTACATAAAGTGAATGAAACCTATGAACAAAATAGCCATAACTCAGAATGCCAGGGTTCTCACCCGCACGAGGCCCTGGCAGCACATCACCCCTACACTCATCCACCTTCACTGGCTTCCAATCAAGTCCTGCATCAACTATAAACTCCTCATTCTCACATACAAATCCCTCCATGTCCTTTCCCCTCAGTACCTAACTGACCTTCTCCACCCCTACACTCCATCCCGGAAATTTCGATCCTCTGACACTGGTTTGCTCTCCAACCCCCCCACACCCGGCTGAGAACATTCGGCGACAGAGCCTTCAGCGTCGCGGCCCCACGCCCTCTGGAACTCTCTCCCTCCTGAAATAAGAAATGCTTCATCCCTGGACATTTTCAAAAAACACCTCAAACACCACCTTGTTCATCAAGGCCTATGATCTCAGCTGACTCTTCCTACACATCACTCTTTTAATTACTTAGCTATAGTTTCTCCTCTGTGTTATTTATTAGTACGATTTTTGTGTGCCCCCTTTGTAAAGCGTCCTTGGGTTTCTGAATGGCGCTATATAAATCCAATTTATTATTATTATTATTATTATTATATATTCTGTCATTATGATACTTATGGATGGAATTATAGTGAAAATAAATTATTCCCCCTTTTTTTTGTTGGGGACCCCCTGGAACCCTCTCAACGACCCCTGGGGGGTCCGCGGACCCTACTTTGAGAACCTCTGGTCCTAAAGTCTAAGCATCACATGCGTAAAGGCTACAGTGGAGTGAGAGAGTGTGGCCACCCACCAGCACCGAAGAAGAAGAAGAAGAAGAAAACCCTTAGCGGACCCAAGACTTCCCCGGTTCGGCCCCAAAGTTGATCAGCTGAGAACCGACCTCTGATTGACAACCTCCCGAAACCCCGTCTCCATGGAAACCGCCTCAGCGGCGCCGCGAGGGCTGGCTCGAGGGCTCTGCTGTGAATGGGTGGTGACGTCACGGCGCCGGCGCCAGAGAGTCTGCTCCAAAGAGGAGGAGGAGGAGGAGGAGGAGGAGGAGGAGAGAAACAGGGAAGAAGAGGAGAGGTAGATGAGGCTGCTGCTGCTGCTGGAGGTTCACTCCTCGGCTTTTTGCACCGACGTGCTCTTGCGCACACAATTCATCACCAAAATGGAAAAATCCTATTGCACCAGATGTGGACCACAGACTGCAGGAGCTCCAGATTATATTAGAAAATGCATAAAAAGCTGGATCGAGCAGACAGCTGAAGGAGAAGCTGTCCGTGTGCCTGGTGGATGGAGAACTGCGCGTAAAAACAATGACACAGATGATGTTTTGGTGGATTTTCTGCAAAATACTGCACAAATATCATCATTATATAGATTATTATTATAGGTTAGAGCAACTTTTCTTTCTCTCTGCACCATGCACTGCTCACAATAAGCATATTTGAGCTCCTATAGTGGATCTTTTCTATTGGAATATGGATTGACATATTACAAATTGTGCTTGCATTATCTTAAGTTTGACCTTTTAGCAACCACAATATAGTAAATAGGATTTAAAAAGTAGATGATGAAATCATGATCCAGTAGTGAATTATGCTTGCTCGTGCTTTTTTTTTTTTAGAATATATATATAAAGATTCTACCTTCCTCTTGCAGGCTGATGTGCTCTCCAAAACTGCGTCTCCTTTTTGTCCAGTTTAGGATTTTCCTTGTTTGTGTGTCTTTCAGATGAATTGTCCTGCAAAAATAAATACATTAAAAACATAAAATTAATCATATTTTCCTCTCTCAAATCTCTCTCTTAATCCCGAGTTTTACCCTCTTTAAAAATGCATTGATTTTTATTCCTTATCGAGGAAATGTAATCCATAAAAAACATAATCCGAGCACATCACAACAGTCCAAATACAAACTGCCCCCAGGGGCAATTAGTTAGTGCTGCATCAAACAGCTCCAGCTGAAGGATGAAGCGTGTAATTCCTACAAACAAACGGCTCATTCAGAAAACATTAAAGTGTCAATAGTAGTTAATCACCTCTTCACATGCTGCAGATATAATGAAAGGCATCATTTGTATATATAGGCCATGACTAAATGAACTTTGACCCACAAACACACTCAGGTGACAATTAACACTAAAGGTGCACGAGACCTTAACTGATGCATTTAGATAAACACAGCCACTTAACAAAAAAATACATGGCTGCGTAAAACTACACTAAATGGAATCTGGTGCGCACACAAAACTTTAAATTACTACAACTGCTATGTTTGTTATAATGAATTAAAGCTGTCAGTCAGCTCCTGACCAATGAGTTTTGATGAGCGCACCATGCACATTTTGATGGATACTTCACTGTGGTAAATGTGAGACACAGACAATCCTAAAGTGCGTCAAATGCAGTGGAGGCTGGTGGAAATGTTTCTTGGTAGGGCTGTGCCAAATCCAATCAATTTCAGCAAACATCCCGGTATGATTTGATGCAAAAAAATGTATTAAAATTTTTTAAAACACATTACTACTTTTCAGTTAAATAATCGACAATTATTTTATTCCAACAGGAGCAGTAAAGAATGCTTTTAAAAAACACAACAGTATAACATGTACTCAGTGTTGGAAAGTAACTAAGTACATTTACTCAAGTACTGTACTTAAGTACAATGAGTATTTCCATGTTCTGATACTTTCTACTTCTACTTTACTACATCTCAGAGGGAAATATTGTACTTTTTTTACTCCACTACATTGATTTAATAACTTAACTTAGTTACTTTACAGATTCAGATTATGAATACAAAATATAATCAACGAATAGATGATGTATTATTATAGATTAAACTACCCAGCAGTATATAAAGTCATTAAAATGAGCTCCACCTTAACCAGCTGCAACATTAAACTGACTGGAAACGCATAAGCGCACATAGAAGCTTTATTTATCCTCATGCGTAAAAACGCACAAAAGAGTATTTTTTTTTCTTATCGTTTCCTGCATGGTGTGGAAGCTGTTTGCCACTCAAACATTTCACTCTCAGTTTGTTATTCAGCCTCAGAAACTTGCCTCCACACACACACAGACACACCGTCCTGGCTGGAGTGAATTAAGAATCAGACGCGCCTGATCTGGTACCTGTCATCACCACAGCTCCACACCTCCAAAACGCGCACATGTCTGACTAAAATGTGGAGGAATGAAGGATGGCTCACAATATTTGATATAATTGTTCAGTGTGTCAGATCATGCATAAACTAATGCACGTATAAATTCATATTTATTCAGATTAATAATTGAAAAATACATGTTTCCAAATCCATTTCTCTAGACTCTAGTGTCCCCAGAGTCAGAACTAAACATGCAGAAGAAGCAGCGTTCAGTTTTTATGCACCAAATATTTGGAACAAGCTCTGCAGAAACCTGCAGGAGCCAACTCCAACTCTTTTAAATATCAAAGCTTAAAACTTTCCTGTTTGCTTTTCTGCTGCCTTTTATTAAACCAGATAATGATCTTATAAACTGCACTAGAGCTTTTACTCTTGTGTGTTATATATTCTATTTTAGCTTCTATCCTATAGCTTTTATTTTTTCTAATCTTTAATGTTTTTATAACTGTTTTAATTATGTCTTAATGTTCTTGAATGTTTATGTAAAGCACTTTGAATTGCCCTGTTGCTGAAATGTGCTCTACAAATAAAGCTGCCTTGCATTTCTGCCTGATCTTCATCACCAAACTAACAATTTTAAAATCGTGTAGGCAAAATGCATTGGCAAAGTGCTCACACCTTTTTTGTCCATCCATGCTCAATTGATGACAGCCCATGCGAATCATTAATTTTCTTGATCAGAAACAGGTAAGAGCTTAATTTTCCCAAATTGCCCACCGGAGCTTGCAGAAGCAGCAGCCTCTCTCTCTCTCTCTGGGTACCGCCTCCAACATGCGTTGCCACTGGTAACGCGTGCGGAGGAGAGGAGGAGTTTAACACACAGAGCCAATCGCAGAGCTGGAAAGGTGATGAGTGACATAATACTCTTAACCAATGTGTGCGTTTGACCCGCCTGTGTCGCATGCCCCAGCCTCGCTTGCCTATATAAACCAACACTGACAGCTTGGTAATCCAGTCTGATCGCTGATAGAACAGGACTCTTAAAGAAGAAAATATCGACACACACACACAAAAAAGAAAAACCATCTCTTCTCTCTCGCTTAACTTAAAAAAAACATGAAAGCAATAAGCCCAGTGCGCTCTTTCCGGAAAACCAACGCGAATCTATCGGAGCACTCCTTGGGAATCTCTCGGAGCAAGACCCCGGTGGATGACCCGCTCAGCCTGCTCTACAACATGAACGACTGCTACTCCAAGCTGAAGGAGCTGGTGCCCAGCATCCCACAGAACAAGAACGTCAGCAAGATGGAAATCCTGCAGCATGTCATCGACTACATCCTGGACCTGCAGATCGCGCTGGACTCCAGCAGTGTCGCACTAACCAGCAGCCTGCAGCAGCAGCAGCAGCATCACCCTGTACGGCAGCAGCAGGCTCCATCATCCAGGACTCCTCTGACCACCCTCAACACAGACATCAGCATCTTGTCATTACAGGTAAATTACACATTCATAATGATGGAGGGGGAGAAATTGTGTGGAGTGGATTTGTGCGCATAGCTAGTGCGCCTTTGTATGTAAGCCTCTATGCGTAATCGTACAAAATGGCTTGTTGGATAAAAGAAAATGGCATGTTATTTTTTTTTTTTTTTTTGTAGCTTACAGAATGAAATGAGGAACAGATTTTGACCTACATAACGTTTTGCAAACGCCAGACACCTCGAATCGGATGCAAAAAAAAAAAAAAAAAAAATTAACATTTGGTTCTTGTTTGTTTGTTTGTTTGTTTTCAGTCCCCGGAGTTGCCATCAGAGCTGATGACAGATGACAGCCGGACTCTGCATCGTTAAAGCGGTGGTAAGTAGGAGCTGTCCTCATGTCTCTGCTGTCTGCTGCTGCATTCTGTCCAGGGCTTCTTAAGAGCTCCTGTTATACAGCCTGTCTCTCAGTCTGCTGGAGCAGAATGGAGAGAGCTAGAATTACCATTTATACCACAAATCCATTTGTTGTCCCTGCTTAATGTGCTTGACGTTTTGCTGTCTGTAATATGTTTTTGCATGAGAATGCGCCTGCATTGAATCATTTGGAGGGGGTGTCAGGAGCAGGATAGTTGGCTTGACTTGGATCCAAATTTGGATCTTTTTTTATTTATTATTATTATAAATTTTTTTCACTAATATGTTTATTGTGTTTTCTTATTTTCACAAACACAATAAGAATAAAAAACAACAAACACTGCTACAGCTCAGATCATAAAAAGTGTATATAGGAGGTCATAGGAAATAGTCCATAAGTCACAGGATATATGAATTCATGTTCAAGAGACTCCTCGTGAGATAATGGAAGAGAGTTCAGGTCTAATTTTATTTTTTATTATTGTAGCAAGACAAAAAGATCATAACCTTCAAGGACTATAATAATGTGATCTCTCGATTAATCGACTATATGTTAAAGATGTTTTTGCATTGGGAGTTTTTTGGTTTGTTGGAGTGGGAATGGAAAGATATTCCCTCCAGGCTGCTGCTTTTGGGTTTTACTGTATATATAAGTAGCAAGTCGTCAGTGGTTGTATTATATTATACCCCTCTTGTGTCTATAATGAAGAGCATCTGCAACAGGAAAAATAATGGCTGTTTGGATTACTGCTACTACGATGTCTGCACATAATTGGTACAAGAAGTGGGTAGGCGCCAGCTGAGCGGCAATTACGCTGATTCTTCCCCAGATTGTAGGCTGAAGTTGTGCGTAAAAGTGTGTGTGCGTCTCTCTCTCTCTGTGTGTGTGTGTACATCTGGAGTGCAGGGTTTGCTTTAGTATTGGGAGTGTTTTGGTTAAATGTTAAAAAACTGCGGCTTCCTCTCTGGCGCCAGTCTGTCCGGATCTCTGCCCCTGTTTGCATTTTCTAAACACGCCTCTCTTTCTCTCAATCTTTTGCAGGTGTTTGGTCAAGACGCAAAAAGAAAAACACACACACACACACACATACACACATACACACATACACACATACATACAGGACCTGGAGAGCAGGATTTTCACCCCTCCACCTCTCCAAGACCTGGATCTTTTTTTTTTTTCTTCTGATGCTGAAAAATCAAGAGACTTTTGCTTATTATGGGACAATCTTTTATGTGATGTGTTTTCTGTTTGGACACTTCATTATTATTTAACTTAAGACTTTTTTTTTTTTTATTTGTTGGGTCCTTTCTGGAAAATGGAAGGCTTGCTATATTCCCAGGCAGTGGGAGGAAAAACGAGATTATTGTCACAAGGATTATTCCCACCCTTCCTCCTCCTCCTCCTCCTCCTCTTCCTCACCCCCCCATCCTTTTCCCCCCTCTCCTTGTTGAAGTCTTCGCTTTTTTTGCGGAGGTTGGGAACGTGAATAGAAAAAAAGACAACTTGGTTAGTTACTGTAAAAAAAAAAAAAAAGTTTAGTCTTGTCTTGTCAGAATTGTTGGCACATGAAAGACTGGACGTTGTTTATTAAAAAAAAAAAAAAAGAAGAAAAAAAGTTAAAATGAAAGAATGAAAAACCTTGTGAACTCTTTATCTGGGAGTTTATCTTGTATAGTTGCAGGAATTTGAAACTTCTGCAAAAGTGTAATGTTGTACTTAATTAATGCTGAAACTTTTTATAAAAGTAATGTAAATTGTACCTTTTTTATACAAAAATAAATCAAAAACGCAAACTTGGAACATGTTTCATTTTGGGGGAAGGGAAAAAAAAGTGATGTTGGGTGTCCAGAACAAAACCAGTGCGTAAAATCCAATTCCCCGAGCTGTGCGTCAAGCTGACTTTCTATATAAGTTAAAAGGACATTGCAAGTGCTGTATGTACAGTTACTTCAAAAACAGATCCCACAACAAAGTGTCCTTATCAGAGCTGCAGTATGTGACCTATAATAGTCTGAGAACACAGCGTCAACACGACCTGGAGGCAAACACGACCTGGAGGCAAACACGACCTGGAGGCACACAGTTTTAGTTGCGTAAAAAAGCTTATTTAAGGCGTAACTGGCTGCACTTTTACTTTCTCACATGCTATGTAAAGTAAATAGGATTAAAACGGTTTGGTGTGACCGGCTGAGCCAGTAAAGCACTGTGGGGCTGTAGGCTGTTGTTTTTAAAACGAAACTGGAAAATCATGAATATTTGACTTGGAGGTGAAACTGGGCTGGTGATGAGTTACTGATTCCACAAGTAATCAACTTATTTCTTTTAAATCTTATTTTTTGCCTTATTCTTTTAGTTTGCACTCTCAGACCAAATGGCACTGGTGTCCAATGTTTGACTTTTATCAGTAGTGAGAGCACCTGACTGCTGGTTTCAAGTGAAAAATGACCAGGTAGCCTATATGAACACAGTGAACCAAGTGATACTGTTTGGAAAAATACAACTTAACAAACATTCTATAGGAATGACAAATTAACTAGTCTTAAATGTCCCCAAAATATCAGTAGACAGTGCGCACTGTACTGTAAAGGTGGCATCAAAGGTTTAGATGACTGTGGTTGTGAAAGGCTGATATAAAAACCCAACTGTCCATCATCTCCTTCCTAAAATACAGCATGGCTTCTCAAATATTTTCACACCACAGACCTGCCAAACAAGCTTATTAGATGATTGCACCCCAGGGACTACTTTTTATGGCATCTTTCTTGATTTAAGTGTAGAAAAACTCTTTACATGATACAACACATAACACTATGATTCCAAGTCATTTATATATATGAACTTTAAGATTGCTTTAGAGTTAAATGTACCTGAAAAAAACTCCTCAAGAGGCTCCCTGCAGGTCCATGCACTTCATGTAGAGAGTCACTGAGCTGAAGTTGTTACCCTCAGTAGTTTCTAACGCTGACAGGCCGTGACTGCAGCCTGCAGCACGTTTGTATGGAGAGTGCGCCATCTATCGGAGAGAAAAAAACCCTGTCAGTGGCAGTCACCAGTATTAGATTGGTGTAGAAAAGACTTAGTTGAAATATTTTTGATTCAATCCACTGAGGCTCTTCTTGCAAATTTCAAGGGTCCACATAGCAAACATGTTTATTGATTCACAGAATTTTCACAAGGGAGTTTTGGAAAAAGACAACCATCACTTTGGAGACGAGTGCATGCACTTCTTCTATCACAGAAACCACCAACATCACACTGCACTACCAGCGTCTACGCTGCCATCTATTTTAAATACTCTAACTACTGCACAAAACACTTCGGAGGATCCTCAGTAACACAGAGCTTTTTCAGTTTACATTTCTTGAAAAATCTTTTTTCTGTAACATATGACGTCCACAACATGTAACTAACATTTCATCACTATTTCCATAACAGCACCACATTCACACGAGAAAGAAATCACACTTAAATAATCCAAACGCACGAGACGGTTAAAGCAATCCCAATTTGACCTGGCTGAAGCATTTTTGGTATCATTCACTTCCAATTTTTGATTTGTAATTCTTTAAATAAAGGTGATTTTTTTTTTTATTGACCAACTAATTAAAGCTTTCGAATGCACTACTCTTGATTCACAGCAACACTTCCTACATTTCCTACCTAACAGTAGAACACATCTAATTCTTTGTAACACGTCACAACACCGACATTATAATAATAATAATAATAATAATGTCACAACACCAACAACATCGAGAACAACAGTCCACGTGACCCTCGTCAGAAAAATAACGACTAGCTTCTCAGAGGACGCTCTCCGTCTCGTCTCCCAAGCTGATGGTGCGCAGGTTCTGGTTGTGGATGGCTGCGGTCGTGGTGTTGGCGGTGCTGTTGCTGCTGCCGGGGGTGATGATGACAGCTGGCGAGACGTCGAAGCTGGAGGAGGAGGAGGAGGAGGTGCTGGTGGACTCCGTGCCTGTGATGTTAGCCGGCTGATGATGGCTGTTGTTGGTGTTGGTGGTGTCGTCGGGGCTGTTTGAGTTGTTGTTGAGGGTGCTGTTGCTGGTGGTGCAGTTGAGGTTGGTGGACGGCCACCCCTCATCTGGGCTGCTGGCCATTAGGCTGGCCTCGGACGGAGCCTCGGAGCAGATGGACATGCGGGCCACCGCCGTGTCCTGCAGGCCGCTCAGGCTGCTGGGGAGGAGGCCTCTCTTCTTCACCAGGCCCTCCAGCTCCAGCTCAATCAGGCTGTGCTTCTCTCTGTCGGCGTCTCCGTCAGCCTCCTCCAGAGAGCGGTCTGAGGAGCTGTCGCTGGAGCGCATCCCCGAGTCGGACGAGTCCTTCTTATCCAGGAGGATTTCGGTGAGGAAGCCAGGCCTGGTCGGCAGCCCGGTGGACAGAGCACCTGCTCGAGCCTCTCTGTGGAGGAGAGGCGTGGCGATGTCCGCTTCCTCTTCGTCGCTGGGCAGCTTGTGGTACAGCGACCCGGCTCCCTTCTTCCTGGTGCCTGGAGTTCTCGACGATGTGCTGTGGTCCAGCTTCTCATCCTCTTCACTGATGGGGTCTAGAGGCTGGGCATCGGCCCCCGAGGGGAAGTCTGTGGCATCGCTAGGCTTGGAGCCTCTCTTGGTGAAGGACTTGCGGCTGTCTTGGTCGGCTCCTTCCTTGGCCTGAGGAGAGGGGAAGAGGATTCAGTGAGAGGAACATGAATATGTGCAGTATCCTGGTGTTATTGGCCAAGAGGCCTCTGGAGAGGGGATTCCTGTCTCTCCTTTATGTGCCAAGAGAAACAAAGACTATAAGCCAATAATTAAGAAACGCAAGAAGCAGTGATCTCCCCGTTCCCAGCCAAGAATAAGACTTTTGCCATTGCCTTATTTTAAAAACACAAGTTTAAGAGAGACATAACATAGAGGCTCAGAAACTACGTCTACACAAGTTCATGACAACAGTTACCACACAGTGGGAGCTTCTACACTGTTTACGCCGTCAGTGATGCGCTGGCAAAAACTCAACAGTGTACTTGTGAGTGTCCACCCACCCCTTTGTCCTCTGAGCTGGCAGCCTGGAGGAACTGTCCAGGGTGGGGCTGCACGGGCCTCTCCCCGCCACCGCCGGACATCTCCACCTGGGCCATCTGAGAGATGTACTCCCTGTAGGCATCGTGGTACTCAGCCTGCTGCTTGTCTGTCAGCTTACAGATGTCATTAGAGGATTCCTGAGAGTTGAGGCTGGACATGCTTGAGGTGCGGAGATTCGCCACCTGACGAGACGAGAGAAAAAGTTGGAACTGCTGCGCGAACATCCGTGTAAAAGTAACTGAAGAGTTAGAGGCGAGAAGAGACTGAATTGACAACTGAATCTAACAAATGCGGCACTTAAAAAATGCTATTATTACGTTAGCAACCAATGAAATATTCAGAACATGAGTGGAAAAAGTTACTGGCAAAGGCCGCAGATGGCGTGGCAACGTAAGCTGTGGTGTGTTTTCAGTGTCGGATGATATGAATTTGAAAAAAGATCACAAAGTGAAATAGCAGCAGAGCCAGCTGTCTACGTGTGAGTGTTTGCTCGTGTCTCAGAGATTTAACAAATTAGGAATAAGGAAGGTGAAAAACCCCCCAAAAAAACAAGGGGCCCCTTGACACCTTTTGGTTCGCTGCAGTATGTGTGTATTTTTATTTCTGCCATGTTCAAGAGCACCATAAGCTTCCTCTGCTGTGCTCTTTTTCTCACTAAAAACCACACTAACGTGAAACCAGTGAGGTCACCAACACACTGGTTTTTGGTGCGTAGGACTTGTGGCCATGTGACAGTTTGGGGTGTGTGACATTGCGATCCCATTTGCGTTACACGCTCACACGTATGCTTACACCGGCAACCTCTTATCTCTTTTGCATGTTTATATGGGCGGGTATAACGCGCATACACACACAGTTCAGTCTGATCCTATCTATAGCTTAGTTGCGGTGCATTTTTACACGCTGAGCTCCTGACAGGAAGACTGACCGGCCAGTGCGAAGTGTTGCTGTGTCTCTGAGGTTCCTCGAGCCCCGCTCCGCTGAGCTCCTCGAAGCTGAGGTTCAGGCTGAATGCCGCCGCTTCATGCTGGGCCCCCCCTGAGCGTCTGCTGGGCTCCCCGTGGTGCACGCTGCTGCCCTGCTCGCTGGCGGCTCGGGACTCGTCTTGAAGCAGAGCCTGGCTTTCAGCGTGACGTTGCTCCATCACCTTGGGAAAGACAGTTACAGTTTGCTATTTCAGATCGACACAGGACACGACGTGTGACATACAAAACCTGTTAGCAAAAACAAAAAACATGTGCTTGTGAGAGTGAGCTAAGTAGAGCTATTCAGCTGCCCCCCCCCTCCTCCTCCTCGACAAAACCTCCCTTCATCCAGATATCAGTCAGCCATCTTGAACCAGATGTCCGTGCTGGCTGTGTCCTGGCAACACAACACTGGTCAGTGCACGGAGCTGTAAGGCCACTGCACTTTCCAGCTGCTCCTACACGAAGCTCTGCATTGGATCTCCGGTAAAACACGACCAATCCGGGGCTCGGGTTTGGTATTAGGAGCACGCAGCAGACAGACAGACATCTGATGAGGTGGAGCCGGCTACATGTGTAAGTGATTTTCAGCCCCGGCTCAGCCGACTGGACTCCTGGCTGACTGACTCGTGCCCCTTCTCGTAATACGGATTATAAAATCTCCATCCCAATATCTCAGCGCAGCACAAGATGTGGCATTACGAGAGGCTTCTTGTTGGAATAAACAAGAACTGACATATATCAACAGGAGGGTCCTGGCAGAGCTGAGTGTCTGCAATGTATCACAGAGTGAGGAGAGTGTATATGCTATTGTAAATCTATTTCAGGCTTTTACTCTGGAGTAATGGAGGAGTAGTTGTTGGTGGACTGATGCTTTCTTGGCCCACTTCTTTTTTTATATGAAACAACAAACAAAAATCAATCCTATTTATAAAATGATGCAGATGCCCATAGTGACAATATTAAACCAGGCTGTGAGTTAAGTAAAGAGAAATTGAGTCTCACCGTTCCTCTGAAGAGCTGCCAGTCGCCGAAGTTCATCTCCATCTCTTTCTTCAGCTCGTCCAGGTTGCACTGAGACAGCACTCGGCCATTTATGTTAGCCTGCAATGGACAGACAGGGAAGGGACCGAATGGTTTGTCCACTGATTGATTGACTTTATTAACATGTAAGTTGCATCAGGTCAAAATAAACCTAACGCAATCAAATAGGGAGGCAGCGCAGACGGAACTAGAACTCATCTAGCAGAAGAAGAAGCTAAAAAATGAGTATGAAAAGAAAACAGACAGTAAGACTGTGTCCAAAATCATTCACTCATTCACTACTCCCTGCTCGCTATCCAGGGACTTCTATCTAGAGGACTATATAGTGAGCTCATCTGTAAAATGAAAAAACACTTTTGGACACTACTGAGGTCATTTTCTCGGCACAGTTAATTACATCATTGCTGTTGCACAATTAAAACGTGCCAGATCAAAGTCTGCTGGTCGAACATCCATAATAAATACTGACATGTGTTTTTGTGATAAATACATATGTAAGCTATTTTGTTGAGTTGTCTCTTAGTGAAATGCTCTGAGTGAATTTAAGTTCCCCTTAGTAAGCAGTGATGCAGCGAATATATCTAGGGCTTTTATTGTGAAAGGTCAGAGTTAACAGCCGTTGTGAATGTGGAGGCAATAAGCGTATCTTCCCAAATTAATAAATACAATACAATACAATAAGTATATTTTCGCGCCACAACTCATGGTTTACATTCAGTCATCAACTATATTACAAATTTCCTTTTATATTACTATTTTATATATACCTACAGTATGTTTATATATATTTTAACTGCACTATGTTATGCCTTAGATTATCATTTTGCTTTTATTACATTTACTTGTGTGATTTCCCCTTTTATA